>CAWUFW010020871.1:0-137955 GCA_963921515.1 Calotriton arnoldi
CCGTTCAGTTACGTATTGCTTGCTTTCTCCTGCTTGCTTCTTTCTGCACTTCTTTTGTTTCTTTCTGCACCTCTCTTGCTTCTTTCTGCACCCCTCGTGCCTCTTTCTGCACCCTCTTCCATCTTTCTGCACTCCTCTTGCCTCTTTCTGCACCTCTGTTGCTTCTTTCTGCACTTCTCTTGTTTCTTTCTGCACCTCTCTTGCTTCTTTCTGCACCCCTCTTGCTTCTTTCTGCACCCCTTGTGCCTCTTTCACACCCCTCTTCCCTCTTTCTGCACCCCTCTTGCCTCTTTCTGCACCTCTGTTTCTTCTTTCTGCACTTCTTTTGTTTCTTTCTGCAACTCTCTTGTTTCTTTCTGTATCCCTCTTGCCTCTTTCTCCACCCTACTTCCCCATTTCTGCATCTCTGTTGCTTCTTTATGTACTTCTCTTGCTTCTTTCTGCACCTCGCTTGGTTCTTTCTGCACCCCTCGTGCCTCTTTCTGCACCCCTCTTCCCTCTTTCTGCTCCCTCTTGCCTCTTTCTGCACCTCTGTTCCTTCTTTCTGCACTTCTTTTGTTTCTTTCTGCACCTCTCTTGCTTCTTTCTGCACCCCTCGTGCCTCTTTCACACCCCTCTTCCCTCTTTCTGCACCCCTCTTGCCTCTTTCTGCACCTCTGTTCCTTCTTTCTGCACTTCTTTTGTTTCGTTTCTGCACCTCTCTTGTTTCTTTCTGCACCCCTCTTGCCTCTTTCTGCACCTCTGTGTTCCTTCTTTCTGCACTTCTTTTGTTTCTTTCTGCACCTCGCTCGCTTCTTTCTGCACCCCTCTTCCCTCTTTCTGCAGCCCTCTTGCCTCTTTCTGCACCTCTGTTGCTTCTTTCTGCACTTCTCTTGCTTCTTTCTGCACCACTTGTGCTTCTTTCTGCACCCCTGTTCCCTCTTTCTGCACCCCTCTTGCCTCTTTCTGCACCTCTGTTCCTTCTTTCTGGTCTTCTTTTGTTTATTTCTGCACCTCTCTTGCTTCTTTCTGCACCCCTCTTGCCACTTTCTCCACCCTGTTACCTCTTTCTGCACCTCTGTTGCTTCTTTCTGCACTATCTCTTGCTTCTTTCTGCACCTCTGTTGCTTCTTTCTGCACCACTCGTGCTTCTTTCTGCACTCCTGTTCCCTCTTTCTCCACCCCTCTTCCCTCTTTCTGCACTCCTCTTGCCTCTTTCCGCACCTCTGTTCCTTCTTTATGCACTTCTCTTGTTTCTTTATGCACCTCTCATGCTTCTTTCTGCACCCCTCTTGCTTCTTTCTGTACCCCTCGTGCCTCTTTCACACCCCTCTTCCCTCTTTCTTGCACCCCTCTTGCCTCTTTCTGCACCTCTGTTCCTTCTTTCTGCACTTCTTTTGTTTCTTTCTGCACCTCTCTTGCTTCTTTCTGCATCCCTTTTGCCTCTTTCTCCACCCCACTTCCCCTTTCTGCATCTCTGTTGCTTCTTTATGCACTTCTCTTGCTTCTTTCTGCACCTCGCTTGGTACTTTCTGCACCCCTCGTGCCTCTTTCTGCACCCCTCTTCCCTCTATCTGCACCCCTCTTGCCTCTTTCTGCACCTATGTTACTTATTTCTGGTCTTCTTTTGTTTCTTTCTGCACCTCTCTTGCTTCTTTCTGTACCCCTCTTGCCTCTTTCTCCACCCCTGCTTACCCTTTTCTGCATCTCTGTTGCTTCTTTCTGCACTTCTCTTGCTTCTTTCTGCATCCCTCTGTCTGCTTCTTTCTGCATCCCTCGTGCCTCTTTCTGCACCCCTCTTCCCTCTTTCTGCTCCCCTCTTGTCTCTTTCTGCACCTCTCTTGCTTCTTTCTGCACCCCATTTGCCTCTTTCTACACCCCTCTTCCCTCTTTTTGCACTCCTCTTGCCTCTTTCTGCACCTCTGTTCCATCTTTCTGCACTTTTTTTTATTTCTTTCTGTACCTCTCTTGCTTCTTTCTCCACCCCTCTTGCTTCTTTCAGCATCCCTTGTGCCTCTTTCACAACCCTCTTCTCTCTTTCTGCACCCCTCTTGCCTCATTCTGCACCTCTGTTCCTTCTTTCTGCACTTCTTTTGTTTCTTTCTGCACCTCTCTTCTTTCTCTTTGTATCCCTCTTGCCTCTTTCTCCACCCTACTTCCCCATTTCTGCATCTATGTTGCTTCTTTATGTACTTCTCTTGCTTCTTTCTGCACCTCGCTTGGTTCTTTCTGCACCCCTCGTGCCTCTTTCTGCACCCCTCTTCCCTCTTTCTGCTCCCTTATTGTCTCTTTCTGCACCTCTGTTGCTTCTTTCTGCACTTCTTTTGTTTCTTTCTGCACCTCTCTCGCTTCTTTCTGCACCCCTCGTGCCTCTTTCACACCCCTCTCCCCTCTTTCTGCACCCCTCTTGCCTCTTTCTCCACCTCTGTTCCTTCTTTCTGCACTTCTTTTGTTTCGTTCTGCACCTCTCTTGTTTCTTTCTGCACCCCTCTTGCCTCTTTCTGCACCTGTGTTCCTTCTTTCTACACTTCTTTTGTTACTTTCTGCACCGCTCGCTTTTTTCTGCAACCCTCTTCCCTCTTTATGCAGCCCTCTTGCCTCTTTCTGCACCTCTGTTGCTTCTTTCTGCACTACTCTTGCTTCTTTCTGCACCACTTGTGCTTCTTTCTGCACCCCTGTTCCCTCTTTCTGCACCCCTATTGCCTCTTTCTGCACCTCTGTTCCTTCTTTCTGGTCTTCTTTTGTTTCTTTCTGCACCTCTCTTGCTTCTTTCTGCACCCCTCTTGCCACTTTACCCACCCATGTTACCCTTTTTTGCACCTCTGTTGCTTCTTTCTGCACTATTCTTGCTTCTGTCTGCACCTCTGTTGCTTCTTTCTGCACCACTCGTGCTTCTTTCTGCACTCCTGTTCCCTCTTTCTCCACCCCTCTTCCCTCTTTCTGCACCTCTGCTGCTTCTTTCTGCACCTTCCTTGCTTCTTTCTGCACCCCTCATGCCTCTTTCACACCCCTCTTCCCACACCCCTCTTGCCTCTTTCTGCACCTGTGTTACTTCTTTCTGCACTTCTTTGGTTTCTTTCTGCAGCTCTCTTGCTTCTTTCTGCACCACCTTGCCACTTTCTCCACCCCTCTTCCCTCTTGCTTCACCCCTGTTGCCTCTTTCTGAACCTCTGTTTCTTCTTTCTGCACTTCTTTTGTTTCTTTTTGCACATCTCTTGCTTCTTTCTGCACCGCTCGTGCCTCTTTCTGCACCATTCTTCCCTCTTTTTGCACCCCTCTTGCCTCTTTCTGCACCTCTGCTCCTTCTTTCTGCACTTCTTTTGTTTCTTTCTGCACCTCTCTTGTTTCTTTCTGTATCCCTCTTGCCTCTTTCTCCACCCTACTTCCCCATTTCTGCATCTATGTTGCTTCTTTATGTACTTCTCTTGCTTCTTTCTGCACCTCGCTTGGTTCTTTCTGCACCCCTCGTGCCTCTTTCTGCACCCCTCTTCCCTCTTTCTGCTCCCCTCTTTTCTCTTTCTGCACCTCTGTTGCTTCTTTCTGCACTTCTTTTGTTTCTTTCTGCACCCCTCTTGCCTTTCTTCACCCCTCTTCCCTCTTGCAGCACCTCTGTTGCTTCTTTCTGCACCTATCTTGTCTCTTTCTCCACCCCTCTTCCCTCTTTCTGCACCTCTGCTGCTTCTTTCTGCACCTTCCTTGCTTCTTTCTGCAACCCTTGTGCCTCTTTCTGCACCCCTCTTCCTTCTTTCTGCTCCCCTCTTGTCTCTTTCTGCTCCTCTGTTGCTTCTTTCTGCACTTCTTTTGTTTCTTTCTGCACCTCTCTTGCTTCTTTCTGCACCCCTCGTGCCTCTTTCTGCACCCCCTTCCATCTTTCTGCACTCCTCTTGCCTCTTTCTGCACCTCAGTTGCTTCTTTCTGCACTTCTCTTGTTTCTTTCTGCACCTCTCTTGCTTCTTTCTGCACCCCTCTTGCTTCTTTCTGTACCCCTTGCGCCTCTTTCACACCCCTCTTCCCTCTTTCTGCACCCCTCTTGCCTCTTTCTGCACCTCTGTTTCTTCTTTCTGCACTTCTTTTGTTTCTTTCTGCAACTCTCATTTCTTTCTGTATCCCTCTTGCCTCTTTCTCCACCCCACTTCCCCCATGTCTGTATCTCTGTTGCTTCTTTATGCACTTCTCTTGCTTCTTTCTGCACCTCGCTTGGTACTTTCTGCACCCCTCGTGCCTCTTTCTGCACCCCTCTTCCCTCTTTCTGCACCCCTCTTGCCTCTTTCTGCACCTCTGTTCCTTCTTTCTGGTCTTCTTTTGTTTCTTTCTGCATCTCTCTTGCTTCTTTCTGCACCCCTCTTGCCACTTTCTCCACCCCTGTTACCTCTTTCTGCATCTCTGTTGCTTCTTTCTGCACTTCTCTTGCTTCTTTCTGCACCTCTGTCCTTCTTTCTGCAACCCTTGTACCTCTTTCTGCACCCCTCTTCCCTCTTTCTGCTCCCTTCTTGTCTCTTTCTGCACCTCTGTTGCTTCTTTCTGCACTTCTTTTGTTTCTTTCTGCACCTCTCTTGCTTCTTTCTGCACCCCTGTGCCTCTTTCTGCACCCTCTTCCCTCTTTTGCACTCCTCTTGCCTCTTTCTGCACCTCTGTTCCTTCTTTCTGTACTTCTTTTGTTTCTTTCTGCACCTCTCTTGCTTCTTTCTGCATCCCTTTGCTTCTTTCAGCATCCCTCGTGACTCTTTCACCCCTCTTCCCTCTTTCTGCACCCCTCTTGCCTCTTTCTGCACCTCTGTTCCTTATTTCTGCACTTCTTTTGTTTCTTTCTGCACCTCTCTTGTTTCTTTCTGTATCCCTCTTGCCTCTTTCTCCACCCTACTTCCTCATTTCTGCATCTCTGTTGCTTCTTTATGTACTTCTCTTGCTCTTTCTGCACCTCGCTTGGTTCTTTCTGCACCCCTTGTACCTCTTTCTGCACCCCTCTTCCCTCTTTCTGCTCCCCTCTTGTCTCTTTCTGCACCTCTGTTGCTTCTTTCTGCACTTCTTTTGTTTCTTTCTGCACCTCTCTTGCTTCTTTCTGCACCCCTCATGCCTCTTTCTGCACCCCTCTTCCCTCTTTTTGCACTCCTCTTGCCTCTTTCTGCACCTCTGTTCCTTCTTTCTGCACTTCTTTTGTTTCTTTCTGCACCTCTCTTGCTTCTTTCTGCACCCCTCTTGCTTCTTTCTGCACCCCTTGTGCCTCTTTCACACCCCTCTTCCCTCTTTTTGCACTCCTCTTGCCTCTTTATGCACCTCTGTTCCTTCTTTCTGCACTTCTTTTGTTTCTTTCTACACCTCTCTTGTTTCTTTCTGCATCCCTTTTGCCTCTTTCTCCACCCCACTTCCCCATTTCTGCATCTCTGTTGCTTCTTTATGCACTTCTCTTACTTCTTATTGCACCTCGCTTGGTTATTTCTGCACCCCGTGCCTCTTTTTGCACCCCTGTTCCCTCTTTCTGCACTCCTCTTGCCTCTTTGTGCACCTCTGTTGCTTCTTTCTGCACTTCTTTTGTTTCTTTCTGCACCCCTCTTGCCTCTTTCTGCACCTGTGTTCCTTCTTTCTATACTTCTTTTGTTTCTTTCTGCATCTCTCGCTTTTTTCTGCACCCCTCTTCCCTCTTTATGCAGCCCTCTTGCCTCTTTCTCCACCTCTGTTGCTTCTTTCTGCACTACTCTTGCTTCTTTCTGCACCACTCGTGCTTCTTTCTGCACCCCTGTTCCCTCTTTCTGCACCCCTCTTGCCTCTTTCTGCACCTCTGTTCCTTCTTTCTGGTCTTCTTTTGTTTCTCTCTGCACCTCTCTTGCTTCTTTCTGCACCCCTCTTGCCACGTTCCCCACCCCTGTTACCCTTTTTTGCATCTCTGTTGCTTCTTTCTGCACTTCTCTTGCCTCTTTCTCCACCCCTCATCCCTCTTTCTGCACCTCTGTTGCTTCTTTCTGCTCTTCTCTTGCTTCTTTCTGCACCACTGTCCCTTCTTTCTGCAATCCTTGTGACTCTTTCTGCTCCCCTCTTGTCTCTTTCTGCACCTCTCTTGCTTCTTTCTGCACCCCATTTGCCTCTTTCTACACCCCTCTTCCCTCTTTTTGCACTCCTCTTGCCTCTTTCTGCACCTCTGTTCCATCTTTCTGCACTTTTTTTTGTTTCTTTCTGTACCTCTCTTGCTTCTTTCTCCACCCCTCTTGCTTCTTTCAGCATCCCTTGTGCCTCTTTCACAACCCTCTTCCCTCTTTCTGCACCCCTCTTGCCTCATTCTGCACCTCTGTTCCTTCTTTCTGCACTTCTTTTGTTTCTTTCTGCACCTCTCTTCTTTCTCTTTGTATCCCTCTTGCCTCTTTCTCCACCCTACTTCCCCATTTCTGCATCTATGTTGCTTCTTTATGTACTTCTCTTGCTTCTTTCTGCACCTCGCTTGGTTCTTTCTGCACCCCTCGTGCCTCTTTCTGCACCCCTCTTCCCTCTTTCTTCTCCCCTCTTGTCTCTTTCTGCACCTCTGTTGCTTCTTTCTGCACTTCTTTTGTTTCTTTCTGCACCTCTCTCGCTTCTTTCTGCACCCCTCGTGCCTCTTTCACACCCCTCTCCCCTCTTTCGGCACCCCTCTTGCCTCTTTCTCCACCTCTGTTCCTTCTTTCTGCACTTCTTTTGTTTCGTTCTGCACCTCTCTTGTTTCTTTCTGTATCCCTCTTGCCTCTTTGTGCACCTCTGTTGCTTCTTTCTGCACTTCTTTTGTTTCTTTCTGCACCCCTCTTGCCTCTTTCTGCACCTGTGTTCCTTCTTTCTACACTTCTTTTGTTACTTTCTGCACCTCTCGCTTTTTTCTGCACCCCTCTTCCCTCTTTATGCAGCCCTCTTGCCTCTTTCTGCACCTCTGTTGCTTCTTTCTGCACTACTCTTGCTTCTTTCTGCACCACTCGTGCTTCTTTCTGCACCCCTGTTCCCTCTTTCTGCACCCCTCTTGCCTCTTTCTGCACCTCTGTTCCTTCTTTCTGGTCTTCTTTTGTTTCTTTCTGCACCTCTCTTGCTTCTTTCTGCACCCCTCTTGCCACTTTACCCACCCATGTTACCCTTTTTTGCACCTCTGTTGCTTCTTTCTGCACTACTCTTGCTTCTGTCTGCACCTCTGTTGCTTCTTTCTGCACCACTCGTGCTTCTTTCTGCACTCCTGTTCCCTCTTTCTCCACCCCTCTTCCCTCTTTCTGCACCTCTGCTGCTTCTTTCTGCACCTTCCTTGCTTCTTTCTGCACCCCTCATGCCTCTTTCACACCCCTCTTCCCACACCCCTCTTGCCTCTTTCTGCACCTGTGTTCCTTCTTTCTGCACTTCTTTGGTTTCTTTCTGCACCTCTTACTTCTTTCTGCACCCCTTTTGCCTCTTTCTGCACCCCTCTTGCCTCTTTCTGCACCTCTGTTCCTTCTATCTGCACTTCTTTTGTTTCTTTCTGCAGCTCTCTTGCTTCTTTCTGCACCACCTTGCCACTTTCTCCACCCCTCTTCCCTCTTGCTTCACCCCTGTTGCCTCTTTCTGAACCTCTGTTTCTTCTTTCTGCACTTCTTTTGTTTCTTTTTGCACATCTCTTGCTTCTTTCTGCACCGCTCGTGCCTCTTTCTGCACCATTCTTCCCTCTTTTTGCACCCCTCTTGCCTCTTTCTGCACCTCTGCTCCTTCTTTCTGCACTTCTTTTGTTTCTTTCTGCACCTCTCTTGTTTCTTTCTGTATCCCTCTTGCCTCTTTCTCCACCCTACTTCCCCATTTCTGCATCTATGTTGCTTTTTTATGTACTTCTCTTGCTTCTTTCTGCACCTCGCTTGGTTCTTTCTGCACTCCTCGTGCCTCTTTCTGCACCCCTCTTCCCTCTTTCTGCTCCCCTCTTTTCTCTTTCTGCACCTCTGTTGCTTCTTTCTGCACTTCTTTTGTTTCTTTCTGCACCCCTCTTGCCTTTCTTCACCCCTCTTCCCTCTTGCAGCACCTCTGTTGCTTCTTTCTGCACCTATCTTGTCTCTTTCTCCACCCCTCTTCCCTCTTTCTGCACCTCTGCTGCTTCTTTCTGCACCTTCCTTGCTTCTTTCTGCACCCCTCATGCCTCTTTCACACCCCTCTTCCCACACCCCTCTTGCCTCTTTCTGCACCTGTGTTCCTTCTTTCTGCACTTCTTTGGTTTCTTTCTGCACCTCTCACTTCTTTCTGCACCCCTTTTGCCTCTTTGTGCACCCCTCTTGCCTCTTTCTGTACCCCTCTTCCCTCTTTCTGCTCCCCTCTTGTCTCTTTCTGCACCTCTGTTGCTTCTTTCTGCACTTCTTTCTGCACCTTTCTTGCTTCTTTCTGCACCCCTCGGTCCTCTTTCTGCACCATTCTTCCCTCTTTTTGCACCCCTCTTGCCTCTTTCTGCACCTCTGTTGCTTCTTTCTGCACTACTCTTGCTTCTTTCTGCACCTCTCTTGCTTCTTTATGCAACACTCGTGCTTCTTTCTGCACCCCTGTTCCCTCTTTCTGCACCCCTCTTGCCTCTTTCTGCACCTCTGTTCCTTCTTCCTGGTCTTCTTTTGTTTCTTTCTGCACCTCTCTTGCTTCTTTCTGCACCCCTCCCCTGTTACCCTTTTTTGCATCTCTGTTGCTTCTTTCTGCACTTCTCTTGCGTCTTTCTCCACCCCTCATCCCTCTTTCTGTACCTCTGTTGCTTCTTTCTGCACTTCTCTTGCTTCTTTCTGCAACCCTTGTGCCTCTTTCTGCACCCCTCTTCCTTCTTTCTGCTCCCCTCTTGTCTCTTTCTGCACCTCTGTTGCTTCTTTCTGCACTTCTTTTGTTTCTTTCTGCACCTCTCGTGCTTCTTTCTGCACCCCTCGTGCCTCTTTCTGCACCCCTCTTCCCTCTTTCTGCACTCCTCTTGCCTCTTTCCGCACCTCTGTTCCTTCTTTATACACTTCTCTTGTTTCTTTACGCACCTCTCATGCTTCTTTCTGCACCCCTCTTGCTTCTTTCTGTACCCCTCGTGCCTCTTTCACACCCCTCTTCCCTCTTTCTGGACCCCTCTTGCCTCTTTCTGCACCTCTGTTTCTTCTTTCTGCACTTCTTTTGTTTCTTTCTGCACCTCTCTTGTTTCTTTCTGTATCCCTCTTGCCTCTTTCTCCACCCCACTTCCCCATTTCTGCATCCATGTTGCTTCTTTATGCATTTCTCTTGCTTCTTTCTGCACCTCGCTTGGTACTTTCTGCACCCCTCGTGCCTCTTTCTGCACCCCTCTTCCCTCTATCTGCACCCCTCTTGCCTCTTTCTGCACCTATGTTACTTATTTCTGGTCTTCTTTTGTTTCTTTCTGCATCTCTCTTGCATCTTTCTGCACCCCTCTTGCCACTTTCTCCACCCCTGTTACCCTTTTTTGCATCTCTGTTGCTTCTTTCTGCACTTCTCTTGCTTCTTTCTGCACCTCTGTCCCTTCTTTCTGCACCCTTGTACCTCTTTCTGCACCCTCTTCTCTCTTTCTGCTCCCTTCTTGTCTCTTTCTGCACCTCTGTTGCTTCTTTCTGCACTTCTTTTGTTTCTTTCTGCACCTCTCTTGCTTCTTTCTGCACCTATCCCTTCTTTCTGCACCCTGTGACTCTTTCTGCACCCTCTTCCCTCTTTCTGCACCCCTCTTGTCTCTTTCTGCACCTCTGTTGCTTCTTTCTGCACTTCTTTTGTTTCTTTCTACACCTCTTGCTCTTGCACCCTTGCTTCTTTCTGCACCTGTGCCTCTTTCTGCACCCCTCTTCCCTCTTTCTGCACTCCTCTTACCTCTTTCTGCACCTCTGTTGCTTCTTTCTGCACTTCTTTTGTTTCTTTCTGCACCCCTCTTGCCTCTTTCTGCACCTCTGTTGCTTCTTTCTGCACTCTCTTGTTTCTTTCATCACTTCTCTCCCTTCTTTCTGCACCCCTCTTCCCTCTTTCTGCACCCCTCTTGCCTCTTTCAGCACCTCTGTTCCTTCTTTCTGCACTTCTTTTGTTTCTTTCTGCACCTCTCTTGTTTCTTTCTGCATCCCTCTTGCCTCTTTCTCCACCCTACTTCCCCATTTCTGCATCTATGTTGCTTCTTTATGTACTTCTCTTGCTTCTTTCTGCACCTCGCTCGGTTCTTTCTGCACCCCTCGTGCCTCTTTCTGCACCCCTCTTCCCTCTTTCTGCACCCCTCTTGCCTCTTTCTGCACCTCTGTTCCTTCTTTCTGCACTCCTTTTGTTTCTTTCTGCACCTCTCTTGCTTCTTTCTGCACCCCTCTTGCCTCTTTCTGCACCTCTCTTGCTTCTTTCTGCACCTCTCTTGCCTCTTTCTCCACCTCTCTTCCCTCTTTCTGCACCTCTGTTGCTTCTTTCTGCACCTCTCTTGCTTCTTTCTGCACCCTCATGCCTCTTTCACACCCTCTTCCTCTTGCACCCCTCTTGCCTCTTTCTGCACCTCTGTTCCTTCTTTCTGCACTTCTTTTGTTTCTTTCTGCACCTCTCTTGCTTCTTTCTGCACCCCTCTTGCCTCTTTCTGCACCCTCTTGCCTCTTTCTGCACCCCTCTTCCCTCTTTCTGCTCCCCTCTTGTCTCTTTCTGCACCTCTGTGGCTTCTTTCTGCACTTCTTTCTGCACCATTCTTCCCTCTTTTTGCACCCCTCTTGCCTCTTTCTGCACCTCTGTTGCTTCTTTCTGCACTACTCTTGCTTCTTTCTGCACCTCTGTTGCTTCTTTCTGCACCACTCGTGCTTCTTTCTGCATCCCTGTTCCCTCTTTCTGCACCCCTCTTGCCTCTTTCTGCACCTCTGTTCCTTCTTTCTGGTCTTCTTTTGTTTCTTTCTGCACCTCTCTTGCTTCTTTCTGCACCCCTTCACTGTTACCCTTTTTGCATCTCTGTTGCTTCTTTCTGCACTTCTCTTGCCTCTTTCTCCACCCCTCATCCCTCTTTCTGCACCTCTGTTGCTTCTTTCTGCACTTCTCTTGCTTCTTTCTGCAACCCTTGTGCCTCTTTCTGCACCCCTCTTCCTTCTTTCTGCTCCCTCTTGTCTCTTTCTGCACCTCTGTTGCTTCTTTCTGCACTTCTTTTGTTTCTTTCTGCACCTCTCTTGCTTCTTTCTGCACCCCTCGTGCCTCTTTCTGCACCCTCTTCCCTCTTTCTGCACTCCTCTTGCCTCTTTCTGCACCTCTGTTCCTTCTTTCTGCACTTCTCTTGTTTCTTTCTGCAACTCTCTTGCTTCTTTCTGCACCCCTCTTGCTTCTTTCTGCACCCCTCGTGCCTCTTTCACACCCCTCTTCCCTCTTTCTGCACCCCTCTTGCCTCTTTCTGCACCTCTGTTTCTTCTTTCTGCACTTCTTTTGTTTCTTTCTGCACCTCTCTTGTTTCTTTCTGTATCCCTCTTGCCTCTTTCTCCACCCCACTTCCCCATTTCTGCATCTCTGTTGCTTCTTTCTGCATTTCTCTTGCTTCTTTCTGCACCTCGCTTGGTACTTTCTGCACCCCTCGTGCCTCTTTCTGCACCCCTCTTCCCTCTTTCTCCTCCCTTCTTGTCTTTTTCTGCACCTCTGTTCCTTCTTTCTGGTCTTCTTTTGTTTCTTTCTGCATCTCTCTTGCTTCTTTCTGCACCCCTCTTGCCACTTTCTCCACCCTGTTACCCTTTTTGCATCTCTGTTGCTTCTTTCTGCACTTCTCTTGCTTCTTTCTGCACCTCTGTTCCTTCTTTCTGCAACCCTTGTACCTCTTTCTGCACCCCTCTTCTCTCTTTCTGCTCCCTTCTTGTCTTTTTCTGCACCTCTGCTGCTTCTTTCTGCACTTCTTTTGTTTCTTTCTGCACCTCTCTTGCTTCTTTCTGCACCACTATCCCTTCTTTCTGCAGCCCTTGTGACTCTTTCTGCACCCCTCTTCCCTCTTTCTGCTCCCCTCTTGTCTCTTTCTGCACCTCTGTTGCTTCTTTCTGCACTTCTTTTGTTTCTTTCTATACCTCTCTTGCTTCTTTCTGCACCCCTCTTGCTTCTTTCTGCACCCTGCACCTCTTTCAGCACCCCTCTTCCCTCTTTCTGCACTCCTCTTGCCTCTTTCTGCACCTCTGTTGCTTCTTTCTGCACTTCTTTTGTTTCTTTCTGCACCCTTTCCTCTTGCTTCTCCCTCTTCCTCTTTCTGCACCTCTGTTCCTTCTTTCTGCACTTCTTTTGTTTCTTTCTGCACCTCTTGCTTCTTTCTGCACCCCTCTTCCCTCTTTCTGCACCCCTCTTGCCTCTTTCTGCACCTCTGTTCCTTCTTTCTGCACTTCTTTTGTTTCTTTCTGCACCTCTCTTGCTTCTTTCTGCACCGCTCGTGCCTCTTTCTGCACCACTCTTCCCTCTTTTTGCACTCCTCTTGCCTCTTTCTGCACCTCTGTTGCTTCTTTCTGCACTTCTCTTGCTTCTTTCTGCACCTCTCTTGCTTCTTTCTGCACCCCTCGTGCTTCTTTCTGCACCCCTGCTTCCCTCTTTCTGCACCCCTCTTGCCTCTTTCTGCACCTCTGTTCCTTCTTTCTGCACTTCTTTTGTTTCTTTCTGCACCTCTCTTGCTTCTTTCTGCACCCCTCTTGCCTCTTTCTCCACCCCTGTTACCCATTTCTGCATCTCTGTTGCTTCTTTCTGCACTTCTCTTGCCTCTTTCTCCACCCCACACCCCTCTTTCTGCACCTCTGTTGCTTCTTTCTGCACTTCTCTTGCTTCTTTCTGCACCTCTGTCCCTTCTTTCTGCAACCCTTGTGCCTCTTTCTGCACCCCTCTTCCCTCTTTCTGCTCCCCTCTTGTCTCTTTCTGCACCACTGTTGCTTCTTTCCTCACTTCTTTTGTTTCTTTCTGCACCTTTCTTGCTTCTTTCTGCACCCCTCATGCCTCTTTCTGCACCATTCTTCCCTCTTTTTTCACCCTCTTGCCTCTTTCTGCACCTCTGTTGCTTCTTTCTGCACTACTCTTGCTTCTTTCTGCACCTCTCTTGCTTCTTTCTGCACCACTCGTGCTTCTTTCTGCACCCCTGTTCCCTCTTTCTGCACCCCTCTTGCCTTTTTCTGCACCGCTGTTCCTTCTTTCTGGTCTTCTTTTGTTTCTTTCTGCACCTCTATTGCTTCTTTCTGCACCCCTCCCATGTTACCCTTTTTTGCATCTCTGTTGCTTCTTTCTGCACTTCTCTTGCCTCTTTCTCCACCCCTCATCCCTCTTTATGCACCTCTGTTGCTTCTTTCTGCACTTCTCTTGCTTCTTTCTCCACCACTGTCCCTTCTTTCTGCACCCCTCATGCCTCTTTCTGCACCCCCTTCCCTCTTTCTGCACTCCTCTTGCCTCTTTCTGCACCTCTCTTGCTTCTTTCTGCACCCCTCTTGCATCTTTCTGTACCCCTCGTGCCTCTTTCTACACCCCTCTTCCCTCTTTCTGCACCCCTCTTGCCTCTTTCTGCACCTCTGTTTCTTCTTTCTGCACTTCTTTTGTTTCTTTCTGCACACTCTCTATTTCTTTCTGTATCCCTCTTGCCTCTTTCTCCACCCCACTTCCCCTGTCTGCATCTCTGTTGCTTCTTTATGCACTTCTCTTGCTTCTTTCTGCACCTCGCTTGGTACTTTCTGCACCCCTCGTGCCTCTTTCTGCACCCCTCTTCCCTCTTTCTGCACCCCTCTTGCCTCTTTCTGCACCTCTGTTCCTTCTTTCTGGTCTTCTTTTGTTTCTTTCTGCATCTCTCTTGCTTCTTTCTGCACCCCTCTTGCCACTTTCTCCACCCTGTTACCCTTTTTGCATCTCTGTTGCTTCTTTCTGCACTTCTCTTGCTTCTTTCTGCACCTCTGTCCCATCTTTCTGCACCCCTCTGTGCCTCTTTCTGCACCCCTCTTCCCTCTTTCTGCTCCCTTCTTGTCTCTTTCTGCACCTCTGCTGCTTCTTTCTGCACTTCTTTTGTTTCTTTCTACACCTCTCTTGCTTCTTTCTGCACCCCTTGTGCCTCTTTCTGCACCTCCTTCCCTCTTTCTGCACTCCTCTTGCCTCTTTCTGCACCTCTGTTCCTTCTTTCTGTACTTTTTTGTTTCTTTCTGCACCTCTCTTGCTTCTTTCTGCATCCCTTTTGCTTCTTTCAGCATCCCTCGTGACTCTTTCACACCCCTCTTCCCTCTTTCTGCACCCCTCTTGCCTCTTTCTGCACCTCTGTTCCTTCTTTCTGCACTTCTTTTGTTTCTTTCTGCACCTCTCTTGTTTCTTTCTGTATCCCTCCTGCCTCTTTCTCCACCCTACTTCCTCATTTCTGCATCTCTGTTGCTTCTTTATGTACTTCTCTTGCTTCTTTCTGCACCTCGCTTGGTTCTTTCTGCACCCCTTGTGCCTCTTTCTGCACCCCTCTTCCCTCTTTCTGCTCCCCTCTTGTCTCTTTCTGCACCTCTGTTGCTTCTTTCTGCACTTCTTTTGTTTCTTTCTGCACCTCTCTTGCTTCTTTCTGCACCCCTCATGCCTCTTTCTGCACCCCTCTTCCCTCTTTTGCACTCCTCTTGCCTCTTTCTGCACCTCTGTTCCTTCTTTCTGCACTTTTTTGTTTCTTTCTGCACCTCTCTTGCTTGTTTCTGCACCCCTCTTGCTTCTTTCTGCACCCCTTGTGCCTCTTTCACACCCTCTTCCCTCTTTCTGCACTCCTCTTGCCTCTTTCTGCACCTCTGTTCCTTCTTTCTGCACTTCTTTTGTTTCTTTCTACACCTCTCTTGTTTCTTTCTGCATCCCTTTTGCCTCTTTCTCCACCCCACTTCCCCATTTCTGCATCTCTGTTGCTTCTTTATGCACTTCTCTTACTTCTTTCTGCACCTCTGTTGCTTCTTTCTGCACCCCGTGCCTCTTTCTGCACCCCTCTTCCCTCTTTCTGCTCCCCTCTTGTCTCTTTCTGCACCTCTGTGGCTTCTTTCTGCCCCTCTGTTCCTTCTTTCTGCACTTCTTTTGTTTCTTTCTGCAACTCTCTTGCTTCTTTCTGCACCCCTCTTGCTTCTTTCTGCACCCCTCGTGCCTCTTTCACACCCCTCTTCCCTCTTTCTGCACCCCTCTTGCCTCTTTCTGCACCTCTGTTTCTTCTTTCTGCACTTCTTTTGTTTCTTTCTGCAACTCTCATTTCTTTCGGTATCCCTCTTGCCTCTTTCTCCACCCCACTTTCCCCTGTCTGCATCTCTGTTGCTTCTTTATGCACTTCTCTTGCTTCTTTCTGCACCTCGCTTGGTACTTTCTGCACCCCTCGTGCCTCTTTCTGCACCCCTCTTCCCTCTTTCTGCACCCCTCTTGCCTCTTTCTGCAAGTCTGTTCCTTCTTTCTGGTCTTCTTTTGTTTCTTTCTGCATCTCTCTTGCTTCTTTCTGCACCCCTCTTGCCACTTTCTCCACCCCTGTTACCCTTTTTTGCATCTCTGTTGCTTCTTTCTGCACTTCTCTTGCTTCATTCTGCACCTCTGTCCCATCTTTCTGCAACCCTTGTACCTCTTTCTGCACCCCTCTTCCCTCTTTCTGCTCCCTTCTTGTCTTTTTCTGCACCTCTGCTGCTTTTCTGCACTTCTTTTGTTTCTTTCTACACCTCTCTTGCTTCTTTCTGCACCCCTTGTGCCTCTTTCTGCACCCCCTTCCCTCTTTTTGCACTCCTCTTGCCTCTTTCTGCACCTCTGTTCCTTCTTTCTGTACTTTTTTGTTTCTTTCTGCACCTCTCTTGCTTCTTTCTGCATCCCTTTTGCTTCTTTCAGCATCCCTCGTGACTCTTTCACACCCCTCTTCCCTCTTTCTGCACCCCTCTTGCCTCTTTCTGCACCTCTGTTCCTTATTTCTGCACTTCTTTTGTTTCTTTCTGCACCTCTCTTGTTTCTTTCTGTATCCCTCCTGCCTCTTTCTCCACCCTACTTCCTCATTTCTGCATCTCTGTTGCTTCTTTATGTACTTCTCTTGCTTCTTTCTGCACCTCGCTTGGTTCTTTCTGCACCCCTTGTGCCTCTTTCTGCACCCCTCTTCCCTCTTTCTGCTCCCCTCTTGTCTCTTTGTCCACCTCTGTTGCTTCTTTCTGCACTTCTTTTGTTTCTTTCTGCACCTCTCTTGCTTCTTTCTGCACCCCTCATGCCTCTTTCTGCACCCCTCTTCCCTCTTTTTGCACTCCTCTTGCCTCTTTCTGCACCTCTGTTCCTTTTTCTGCACTTTTTTGTTTCTTTCTGCACCTCTCTTGCTTGTTTCTGCACCCCTCTTGCTTCTTTCTGCACCCCTTGTGCCTCTTTCACACCCCTCTACCCTCTTTTTGCACTCCTCTTGCCTCTTTCTGCACCTCTGTTCCTTCTTTCTGCACTTCTTTTGTTTCTTTCTACACCTCTCTTGTTTCTTTCTGCATCCCTTTTGCCTCTTTCTCCACCCCACTTCCCCATTTCTGCATCTCTGTTGCTTCTTTATGCACTTCTCTTACTTCTTTCTGCACCTCGCTTGGTTATTTCTGCACCCCGTGCCTCTTTCTGCACCCCTCTTCCCTCTTTCTGCTCCCCTCTTGTCTCTTTCTGCACCTCTGTGGCTTCTTTCTGCACTTCTTTCTGCACCATTCTTCCCTCTTTTTGCACCCCTCTTGCCTCTTTCTGCACCTCTGTTGCTTCTTTCTGCACTACTCTTGCTTCTTTCTGCACCTCTCTTGCTTCTTTATGCAACACTCGTGCTTCTTTCTGCACCCTGTTCCCTCTTTCTGCACCCCTCTTGCCTCTTTCTGCACCTCTGTTCCTTCTTTCTGGTCTTCTTTTGTTTCTTTCTGCACCTCTCTTGCTTCTTTCTGCACCCCTCCCCTGTTACCCTTTTTTGCATCTCTGTTGCTTCTTTCTGCACTTCTCTTGCCTCTTTCTCCACCCCTCATCCCTCTTTCTGTACCTCTGTTGCTTCTTTCTGCACTTCTCTTGCTTCTTTCTGCACCACTGTCCCTTCTTTCTGCAACCCGTGTGCCTCTTTCTGCACCCCTCTTCCTTCTTTCTGCTCCCCTCTTGTCTCTTTCTGCACCTCTGTTGCTTCTTTCTGCACTTCTTTTGTTTCTTTCTGCACCTCTCTTGCTTCTTTCTGCACCCCTCGTGCCTCTTTCTGCACCCCTCTTCCCTCTTTCTGCACTCCTCTTGCCTCTTTCCGCACCTCTGTTCCTTCTTTATGCACTTCTCTTGTTTCTTTATGCACCTCTCATGCTTCTTTCTGCACCCCTCTTGCTTCTTTCTGTACCCCTCGTGCCTCTTTCACACCCCTCTTCCCTCTTTCTGGACCCCTCTTGCCTCTTTCTGCACCTCTGCTTCTTCTTTCTGCACTTCTTTTGTTTCTTTCTGCACCTCTCTTGTTTCTTTCTGTATCCCTTTTGCCTCTTTCTCCACCCCACTTCCCCATTTCTGCATCTCTGTTGCTTCTTTATGCATTTCTCTTGCTTCTTTCTGTACCTCGCTTGGTACTTTCTGCACCCCTCGTGCCTCTTTCTGCACCCCTCTTCCCTCTATCTGCACCCCTCTTGCCTCTTTCTGCACCTCTGTTACTTCTTTCTGGTCTTCTTATGTTTCTTTCTGCACCTCTCTTGTTTCTTTCTGTATCCCTCTTGTCTCTTTCTCCACCCCACTTCCCCATTTCTGCATCTCTGTTGTTTCTTTCTGCACCTCTCTTGCTTCTTTCTGCATCCCTTTTGCTTCTTTCAGCATCCCTCGTGACTCTTTCACACCCCTCTTCCCTCTTTCTGCACCCCTCTTGCCTCTTTCTGCACCTCTGTTCCTTCTTTCTGCACTTCTTTTGTTTCTTTCTGCACCTCTCTTGTTTCTTTCTGTATCCCTCCTGCCTCTTTCTCCACCCTACTTCCCCATTTCTGCATCTCTGTTGCTTCTTTATGCACTTCTCTTACTTCTTATTGCACCTCGCTTGGTTCTTTCTGCACCCCTGTGCCTCTTTCTGCACCCCTCTTCCCTCTTTCTGCTCCCCTCTTGCCTCTTTCTGCACCTCTGTTGCTTCTTTCTGCACTTCTTTTGTTTCTTTCTGCACCTCTCTTGCTTCTTTCTGCACCCCTCATGCTTCTTTCTGTACCTCTCTTCCTCTTTCTGCACCCTCTTCCCTCTTTCTGCACCCCTCTTGCCTCTTTCTGCACCTCTGTTGCTTCTTTCTGCACTTCTTTTGTTTCTTTCTGCACCTCTCTTGCTTCTTTCTGCATCCCTCTTGCCTCTTTCTCCACCCCACTTCCCCATTTCTGCACCTCTGTTGCTTCTTTCTGCACTTCTCTTGCTTCTTTCTGCACCTCTCTTGCTTCTTTCTGCACCCTCGTGCCTCTTTCTGCACCCCTCTTCCCTCTTTCTGCACCCCTCTTGCCTCTTTCTGCACCTCTGTTCCTTCTTTCTGCGTCTTCTTTTGTTTCTTTCTGCACCTCTCTTGCTTCTTTCTGCACCCCTCTTGCCTCTTTCTCCACCCCTCTTCCCTCTTGCTTCACCCTGTTGCCTCTTTCTGCATCTCTGTTGTCTTCTTTCTGCACCTCTCTTGCTTCTTTCTGCACCCCTCTTGCTTCTTTCTGCATCCCTCGTGCCTCTTTCTACACCCCTCTTCCCTCTTTCTGCACCCCTCTTGCCTCTTTCTGCACCTCTGTTCCTTCTTTCTGCACTTCTTTTGTTTCTTTCTGCACCTCTCTTGTTTCTTTCTGTATCCCTTTTGCCTCTTTCTCCACCCTACTTCCCCATTTCTGCATCTCTGTTGCTTCTTTCTGCACTTCTCTTGCTTCTTTCTGTACCTCTCTTGGTTCTTTCTGCACCCCTTGTGCCTCTTTCTGCACCCCTCTTCCCTCTTTCTGCTCCCCTCTTGTCTCTTTCTGCACCTCTGTTGCTTCTTTCTGCACTTCTTTTGTTTCTTTCTGCACCTCTCTTGCTTCTTTCTGCACCCCTCTTGCTTCTTTCTGCACCTCTGTGCCTCTTTCTACAACCCTCTTCCCTCTTTCTGCACCCCTCTTGCCTCTTTCTGCACCTCTGTTCCTTCTTTCTGCACTTCTTTTGTTTCTTTCTGCACCTCTCTTGTTTCTTTCTGCATCCCTCTTGCCTCTTTCTCCACCCCTACTTCCCCATTTCTGCATCTCTGTTGCTTCTTTCTGCACTTCTCTTACTTCTTTCTGCACCTCGCTTGCTTCTTTCTGCACCCCTCGTGCCTCTTTCTGCACCCCTCTTCCCTCTTTCTGCTCCCCTCTTGTCTCTTTCTGCACCTCTGTTGCTTCTTTCTGCACTTCTTTCTGCACCTTTCTTGCTTCTTTCTGCACCCCTCGTGCCTCTTTCTGCACCCTTCTTCCCTCTTTCTGCACCCCTCTTGCCTCTTTCTGCATCTCTGTTCCTTCTTTCTGCACTACTCTTGCTTCTTTCTACACCTCTCTTGCTTCTTTCTGCAACACTCGTGCTTCTTTCTGCACCCCTGTTCCCTCTTTCTGCACCCCTCTTGCCTCTTTCTGCACCTCAGTTCCTTCTTTCTGGTCTTCTTTTGTTTCTTTCTGCACCTCTCTTGCTTCTTTCTGCACCCCTCCCCGTTACCCTTTTTTGCATCTCTGTTGCTTCTTTCTGCACTTCTCTTGCCTCTTTCTGCACCCCTCTTGCCTCTTTCTGTACCTCTGTTGCTTCTTTATGCACTTCTCTTGCTTCTTTCTGCACCTCTCTTGCTTCTTTCTGCAACACTCTTGCCTCTTTCTGCACCTCACTTGCTTGTTTCTGCACCCCTCTTGCCTCTTTCTGCACCTCTGTTCCTTCTTTCTGGTCTTCTTTTGTTTCTTTCTGCACCTCTCTTGCTTCTTTCTGCACCCCTCCTCTGTTAC
Source organism: Calotriton arnoldi (assembly GCA_963921515.1). Lineage (NCBI taxonomy): Eukaryota > Metazoa > Chordata > Amphibia > Caudata > Salamandridae > Calotriton > Calotriton arnoldi. Next base: position 19,767 of record CAWUFW010020871.1, read on the forward strand.
CCTCTTTCTTTGCATCTCTGTTGCTTCTTTCTGCACTTCTCTTGCTTCTTTCTGCACCACTCTCGCTTCTTTCTGCAACCCGTGTGCCTCTTTCTGCACCCCTCTTCCCTCTTTCTGCACCCCTCTTGTCTCTTTCTGCACCTCTGTTCCTTCTTTCTGCACTTCTTTTGTTTCTTTCTGCACCTCTCTTGCTTCTTTCTGCACCCCTCTTGCCTCTTTCTGCACCCCTCTTGCCTCTTTCTGCACCTCTGTTCCTTCTTTCTGTACTTCTTTGTTTCTTTCTGCACCTCTCTTGCTTCTTTCTGCACCCTCTTGCTTCTTTCTGCACCCCTCGTGCCTCTTTCACACCCCTCTTCCCTCTTTCTGCACCCCTCTTGCCTCTTTCTGCACCTCTGCTTCTTCTTTCTGCACTTCTTTTGTTTCTTTCTGCACCTCTCTTGTTTCTTTCTGCATCCCTCTTGCCTCTTTCTCCACCCCACTTCCCCATTTCTGCATCTCTGTTACTTCTTTCTGGTCTTCTTATGTTTCTTTCTGCATCTCTCTTGCTTCTTTCTGCACCCCTCTGGCCACTTTCTCCACCCCTGTTACCCTTTTTTGCATCTCTGTTGCTTCTTTCTGCACTTCTCTTGCTTCTTTCTGCACCTCTTTCCATTCTTTCTGCTCCCCTCTTGTCTCTTTCTGCACCTCTGTTGCTTCTTTCTGCACTTCTTTTGTTTCTTTCTGCACCTCTCTTGCTTCTTTCTGCACCCCTCGTGCCTCTTTCTGCACCCCTCTTCCCTCTTTTTGCACTCCTCTTGCCTCTTTCTGCACCTCTGTTCCTTCTTTCTGCACTTTTTTTGTTTCTTTCTGCACCTCTCTTGCTTCTTTCTGCACCACTATCCCTTCTTTCTGCAGCCCTTGTGACTCTTTCTGCACCCCTCTTCCCTCTTTCTGCTCCCCTCTTGTCTCTTTCTGCACCTCTGTTGCTTCTTTCTGCACTTCTTTTGTTTCTTTCTATACCTCTCTTGCTTCTTTCTGCACCCCTCTTGCTTCTTTCTGCACCCTGTGCCTCTTTCAGCACCCCTCTTCCCTCTTTCTGCACTCCTCTTGCCTCTTTGTGCAGCACCCCTCTTGCCTCTTTCTGCACCTGTGTTCCTTCTTTCTACACTTCTTTTGTTTCTTTCTGCACCTCTCGCTTCTTTCTGCACAACTCTTCCCTCTTTATGCACCCCTCTTGCCTCTTTCTGCACCTCTGTTCCTTCTTTCTGCACTTCTTTTGTTTCGTTTTGCACATCTCTTGCTTCTTTCTGCACCGCTCGTGCCTCTTTCTGCACCATTCTTCCCTCTTTTTGCACCCCTCTTGCCTCTTTCTGCACCTCTGTTGCTTCTTTCTGCACTACTCTTGCTTCTTTCTGCACCTCACTCGTGCTTCTTTCTGCACCCCTGTTCCCTCTTTCTGCACCCCTCTTGCCTCTTTCTGCACCTCTGTTCCTTCTTTCTGGTCTTCTTTTGTATCTTTCTGTACCTCTCTTGCTTCTTTCTGCACCCCTCTTGCCACTTTCCCCACCCCTGTTACCCTTTTTTGCATCTCTGTTGCGTCTTTCTGCACTTCTCTTGCCTCTTTCTCCACCCCACACCCCTCTTTCTGCACCTCTGTTGCTTCTTTCTGCACTTCTCTTGCTTCTTTCTGCACCACTGTCCCTTCTTTCTGCAACCCTTGTGCCTCTTTCTGCACCCCTCTTCCCTCTTTCTGCCCCCCTCTTGCTTCTTTCTGCACCTCTGTTGCTTCTTTCTGCATTTCTCTTGTTTCTTTCTGCGCCTCTCTTGCTTCTTTCTGCACCCCTCGTGCCTCTTTCTGCACCATTCTTCCCTCTTTTTTCACCCTCTTGCCTCTTTCTGCACCTCTGTTGCTTCTTTCTGCACTACTCTTGCTTCTTTCTGCACCTCTCTTGCTTCTTTCTGCACCCCTGTGCTTCTTTCTGCACCCCTGTTCCCTCTTTATGCACCCCTCTTGCCTTTTTCTGCACCTCTGTTCCTTCTTTCTGGTCTTCTTTTGTTTCTTTCTGCACCTCTATTGCTTCTTTCTGCACCCCTCCCATGTTACCCTTTTTTGCATCTCTGTTGCTTCTTTCTGCACTTCTCTTGCCTCTTTCTCCACCCCTCATCCCTCTTTATGCACCTCTGTTGCTTCTTTCTGCACTTCTCTTGCTTCTTTCTGCACCACTGTCCCTTCTTTCTGCAACCCTTGTGCCTCTTTCTGCACCCCTCTTCCTTCTTTCTGCTCCCCTCTTGTCTCTTTCTGCACCTCTGTTGCTTCTTTCTGCACTTCTTTTGTTTCTTTCTGCACATCTCTTGCTTCTTTCTGCACTCCTCTTGCCTCTTTCTGCACCTCTGTTGCTTCTTTCTGCACTTCTCTTGTTTCTTTCTGCACCTCTCTTGCTTCTTTCTGCACCCCTCTTGCTTCTTTCTGTACCCCTCGTGCCTCTTTCACACCCCTCTTCCCTCTTTCTGCACCCCTCTTGCCTCTTTCTGCACCTCTGTTTCTTCTTTCTGCACTTCTTTTGTTTCTTTCTGCAACTCTCATTTCTTTCTGTATCCCTCTTGCCTCTTTCTCCACCCCACTTTCCCCTGTCTGCATCTCTGTTGCTTCTTTATGCACTTCTCTTGCTTCTTTCTGCACCTCGCTTGGTACTTTCTGCACCCCTCGTGCCTCTTTCTGCACCCCTCTTCCCTCTTTCTGCACCCCTCTTGCCTCTTTCTGCACGTCTGTTCCTTCTTTCTGGTCTTCTTTTGTTTCTTTCTGCATCTCTCTTGCTTCTTTCTGCACCCCTCTTGCCACTTTCTCCACCCCTGTTACCCTTTTTTGCATCTCTGTTGCTTCTTTCTGCACTTCTCTTGCTTCTTTCTGCACCTCTGTCCCTTCTTTCTGCAACCCTTGTACCTCTTTCTGCACCCCTCTTCCCTCTTTCTGCTCCCTTTTTGTCTTTTTCTGCACCTCTGCTGCTTTTCTGCACTTCTTTTGTTTCTTTCTGCACCTCTCTTGCTTCTTTCTGCACCCCTTGTGCCTCTTTCTGCACCCCTTCCCTCTTTTTGCACTCCTCTTGCCTCTTTCTGCACCTCTGTTCCTTCTTTCTGTACTTTTTTGTTTCTTTCTGCACCTCTCTTGCTTCTTTCTGCATCCCTTTTGCTTCTTTCAGCATCCCTCGTGACTCTTTCACACCCCTCTTCCCTCTTTCTGCACCCCTCTTGCCTCTTTCTGCACCTCTGTTCCTTCTTTCTGCACTTCTTTTGTTTCTTTCTGCACCTCTCTTGTTTCTTTCTGTATCCCTCTTGCCTCTTTCTCCACCCTACTTCCTCATTTCTGCATCTCTGTTGCTTCTTTATGTACTTCTCTCGCTTCTTTCTGCACCTCGCTTGGTTCTTTCTGCACCCCTTGTGCCTCTTTCTGCACCCCTCTTCCCTCTTTCTGCTCCCCTCTTGTCTCTTTCTGCACCTCTGTTGCTTCTTTCTGCACTTCTTTTGTTTCTTTCTGCACCTCTCTTGCTTCTTTCTGCACCCCTCATGCCTCTTTCTGCACCCCTCTGCCCTCTTTTTGCACTCCTCTTGCCTCTTTCTGCACCTCTGTTCCTTTTTCTGCACTTTTTTTGTTTCTTTCTGCACCTCTCTTGCTTCTTTCTGTGCCCCTCTTGCTTCTTTCTGCACCCCTTGTGCCTCTTTCACACCCCTCTTCCCTCTTTTTGCACTTCTCTTTCCTCTTTCTGCACCTCTTTTCCTTCTTTCTGCACTTCTTTTGTTTCTTTCTACTCCTCTCTTGTTTCTTTCTCCACCCCACTTCCCCATTTCTGCATCTCTGTTGCTTCTTTATGCACTTCTCTTACTTCTTTCTGCACCTCGCTTGGTTATTTCTGCACCCCGTGCCTCTTTCTGCACCCCTCTTCCCTCTTTCTGCACTCCTCTTGCCTCTTTGTGCACCTCTGTTGCTTCTTTCTGCACTTCTTTTGTTTCTTTCTGCACCCCTCTTGCCTCTTTCTGCACCTGTGTTCCTTCTTTCTACACTTCTTTTGTTTCTTTCTGCACCTCTCGCTTCTTTCTGCACCCCTCTTCCCTCTTTTTGCACCCCTCTTGCCTCTTTCTGCACCTCTGTTGCGTCTTTCTGCACTACTCTTGCTTCTTCCTGCACCTCTGTTGCTTCTTTCTGCACTACGTGTGCTTCTTTATGCACCCCTGTTCCCTCTTTCTGCACCCCTCTTGCCTCTTTCTGCACCTCTGTTCCTTCTTTCTGGTCTTCTTTTGTTTCTCTCTGCACCTCTCTTGCTTCTTTCTGCACCCCTCTTGCCACTTTCCCCACCCCTGTTACCCTTTTTTGCATCTCTGTTGCTTCTTTCTGCACTTCTCTTGCCTCTTTCTCCACCCCCTCATCCCTCTTTCTGCACCTCTGTTCCTTCTTTCTGCACTTCTTTTGTTCCTTTCTGCACCTCTCTTGTTTCTTTCTGTATCCCTCTTGCCGCTTTCTCCACCCTACTTCCTCATTTCTGCATCTCTGTTGCTTCTTTATGTACTTCTCTCGCTTCTTTCTGCACTTCTCTTGCTTCTTTCTACACCACTGTCCCTTCTTTCTACAACCCTTGTGACTCTTTCTGCACCCCTCTTCCCTCTTTCTGCTCCCCTCTTGTCTCTTTCTGCACCTCTGTTGCTTCTTTCTGCACTTCTTTTGTTTCTTTCTGCACCTTTCTTGCTTCTTTCTGTACCCCTCGTGCCTCTTTCTGCACCCATCTTCCCTCTTTCTGCACTCCTCTTGACTCTTTCTGCACCTCTGTTCCTTCTTTCTGCACTTCTCTTATTTCTTTCTGCACCTCTCTTGCTTCTTTCTGCACCCCTCTTGCTTCTTTCTGTACCCCTCATGCCTCTTTCACACTCCTCTTCCCTCTTTCTGTGCCCCTCTTGCCTCTTTCTGCACCTCTGTTTCTTCTTTCTGCACTTCTTTTGTTTCTTTCTGCACCTCTCTTGTTTCTTTCTGTATCCCTCTTACCTCTTTCTCCACCCCACTTCCCCTTGTCTGCATCTCTGTTGCTTCTTTATGCACTTCTCTTGCTTCTTTCTGCACCTCTCTTGCTTCTTTCTGCAACCCTCGTGCCTCTTTGTGCACTCCTCTTGCCTCTTTGTGCACCTCTGTTGCTTCTTTCTGCACTTCTTTTGTTTCCTTCAGCACATCTCGCTTCTTTCTGCACACCTTTTGCCTCTTTCTGCACCCCTCTTGCCTCTTTCTGCACCTTTGTTCCTTCTTTCTGCACTTCATTTGTTTCTTTATGCAGCTCTCTTGCCTCTTCCTACACCCCCTTGCCTCTTTTTCCACACCTCTTCCCTCTTTCTTCACCCATGTTGCCTCTTTCTGCACCTCTGTTGCTTCTTTCTGCACTTCTCTTGATTCTTTCTGCACTTCTGTTGCTTCTTTCTGTACCCATCTTGCCTCTTGCTGCATACTTCTTCCCTCTTTTTGCACCTCTCTTGCTTCTTTCTGCACCCCTCTTGCCTCTTTCTCCACCCCTCTTCCCTCTTTCTATACTTCTTTTGTTTCTTTCTGCACCTCTCTTGCTTCTTTCTGCACCACTTTTACCTCTTTCTGTACCCCTTTGCCCTCTTTCTGCTCTTTTCTTGCCTCTTTCTGTACCTCTGTTCCTTCTTTCTGTACTTTTTTGTTTCTTTCTGCATCTCTCTTGCTTCTTTCTGTATCCCTCTTGCCTCTTTCTCCAACCCTCTTCCCTCTTTCTGCACTCCTCTTGCCTCTTTCTGCACCTTTGTTGCTTCTTTCTGCACTTCTTTTGTTTCTTTCTGCACATCTCTAGCTTCTTTCTGCACAACTTGTGCCTCTTTCTGTACCCCTCTTCCCTCTTTTTGCACCCCTCTTGCCACTTTCTGCACCCCGTTCCTTCTTTCTGCTGTTCTTTTGTTTCTTTCTGCACCTCGCTTGGTACTTTCTGCACCCCTCGTGCCTCTTTCTGCACCCCTCTTCCCTCTTTCTGCACCCCTCTTCCCTCTTTCTGCACCCGTTCCTTGCTTCTTTCTGTATCCCTCTTGCCTCTCTCTCCAACCCTCTTCCCTCTCTCTGCACTCCTCTTGCCTCTTTCTGCACCTTTGTTGCTTCTTTATGCACTTCTCTTGCTTCTTTCTGCACCTAGCTTGGTACCTTCTGCACCCCTCGTGCCTCTTTCTGCACCCCCCTTCCCTCTATCTGCACCCTTCTTGCCTCTTTCTGCACCCCGTTCCTTCTTTCTGCTGTTCTTGTGTTTCTTTCTGCACTTCTCTTGCTTCTTTCTGCACCCCTCTCGCCACTTTCTCCACCCCTGTTCCCCCTTTTTGCATCTTTGTTGCTTCTTTCTGCACTTCTCTTGCCTCTTTCTCCACCCCTCATCCCTCTTTCTGCACCTCTGTTGCTTCTTTCTGCACTTCTTTTGCTTCTTCTGCACCTCTGTCCCTTCTTTCTACAACCCTTGTGCCTCTTTCTGCACTCCTCTTCCCTCTTTATGCTCCCCTCGCTTCTTTCTGTATCCCTCTTGCCTCTTTCTTCACCCCACTTCTCCCTTTCTGCATCTCTGTTGCTTCTTTCTACACTTCTCTTGCCTCTTTCTGCATCCCTATTCCCTCTTTCTGCTCCCCTTTTGTCTCTTTCTGCACCTCTGTTGCTTCTTTCTGCAGTTCCTTTGTTCCTTTCTGTACCTGTCTTGCTTCTTTCTGCACCCCTCGTGCCTCTTTCTGCACCCCTCTTCCCTCTTTCTGCACACCTCTTGCCTCTTTCTGCCCCTCTGTTCCTTCTTTCTGCACTTCTTTTGTTTCTTTCTGCACCTATCTTGCTTCTTTCTGCACCCCTCTTGCTTCTTTCTGCACCACTTGTGCCTCTTTCACACCCCTCTTCCCTCTTTCTGCACCCCTCTTGCATCTTTCTGCACCTCTGTTCCTTCTTTCTGCACTTCTTTTGTTTCTTTCTGCACCTCTCACTTCTTTCTGCATCCCTTTTGCCTCTTTCTGCACCCCTCTTGCCTCTTTCTGCACCTCTGTTCCTTCTTTCTGTACTTATTTTGCTTCTTTCTGCAGCTCTCTAACTTCTTTTTGCACCCCTTGCCTCTTTCTCCACCCCTCATCCCTCTTTCTTCACCCCTGTTGCCTCTTTCTGCACCTCTGTTCCTTCTTTCTGCACTTCTTTTGTTTCTTTCTGCACATCTCTTGCTTCTTTCTGTACCCCTCGTGCCTCTTTCTGCACCCCTCTTCCCTCTTTTTGCACCCCTCTTGCCTCTTTCTGCACCTCTGTTGCTTCTTTCTGCACTACTCTTGCTTCTTTCTGCACCTCTCTTGCTTCTTTCTGCACCACTCGTGCTTCTTTCTGCACCCCTCTTGCCTTTTTCTGCACCCCTGTTCCTTCTTTCTGCTCTTCTTTTGCTTTTTTCTGCACCTCTCTTGCTTCTTTCTGCACCTCTGTCGCCACTTTCTCCACCCCTCTTCCCCCTTTTTGCATCTCTGTTGCTTCTTTCTGCACTTCTCTTGCCTCTTTCTCCACCCCTCATCCTTCTTTCTGCACCTATGCTGCTTTTTTCTGTACTCCTCTTGTTTATTTCTGCACCTCTGTCCCTTCTTTCTGAAGCCCTTGTGCCTCTTTCTGCACCCCTCTTTCCTCTTTCTGCTCCTCTCTTGCCTCTTTCTGCACCTCTGTTCCTTCTTTCTTCACTTCTTTTGTTTCTTTCTGCTCCTCTCTTGCCTCTTTCTGCACCTCTGTTCCTTCTTTCTTCACTTCTTTTGTTTCTTTCTGTAACTCTCTTGCTTCTTTCTGTATCCTCTTGCCTCTTTCTCCACCCCATTTCCCTCTTTTTGCACCCCTCTTGCCTCTTTCTGCACCTCTGTTGCTTCTTTCTGCACTACTCTTGCTTCTTTCTGCACCTCTCTTGCTTCTTTCTGCAACACTCGTGCTTCTTTCTGCACCCCTCTTGCCTTTTTCTGCACTCCTGTTCCTTCTTTCTGCTCTTCTTTTGCTTTTTTCTGCACCTCTCTTGCTTCTTTCTGCACCTCTGTCGCCACTTTCTCCACCCCTGTTCCCCCTTTTTGCATCTCTGTTGCTTCTTTCTGCACTTCTCTTGCCTCTTTCTCCACCCCTCATTCCTCTTTCTGCACCTATGTTGCTTTTTTCTGTACTCTTGTTTATTTCTGCACCTCTGTCCCTTCTTTCTGAAGCCCTTGTGCCTCTTTCTGCACCCTTCTTTCCTCTTTCTGCTCCTCTCTTGCCTCTTTCTGCACCTCTGTTCCTTCTTTCTTCACTTCTTTTGTTTCTTTCTGTAACTCTCTTGCTTCTTTCTGTATCCTCTTGCCTCTTTCTCCACCCCATTTCCCCCTTTCTGCATCTCTGTTGCTTCTTTCTGCACTTCTCTTGCTTCTTTCTGCACCTCTCTTGCTTCATTCTGCACCCCTCGTGCCTCTTTCTGTACCCCTCTTCCCTCTCTCTGCACTCCTCTTGCCTCTTTATGCACCTCTCTTGCTTCTTTCTGCACTTTTTGTGTTTCTTTCAGCAGCTCTCTTGCTTCTTTCTGCACCCCTCTTGCCTCTTTCTCCACCCCTCTTCCCTCTTTTTTCATCTCTGTTGCTTCTTTCTGCATTTCTCTTGCCTCTTTCTCCACCCCTCATCCCTCTTTCTGCACCTCTATTGCTTCTTTCTGCACTTCTCTTGCTTATTTCTGCACCTCTCTTGCTTCTTTCTATACCCCTCGTGCCTCTTTCTGCACCCCTCTTCCCTCTTTCTGTACCCCTCTTGCCTCTTTCTCCACCCCTCTTCCCTCTTTCTGTACTTCTTTTGTTTCTTTCTGCACCTCTCTTGCTTCTTTCTGCACCCCTTTTACTTCTTTCTGCACCCCTATTGTCTCTTTCTACACCTCTGTTCCTTCTTTCTGTACTTCTTTTGTTTCTTTCTGAAGGTCTCTTGCTTCTTTCTGCAGCCCCTTGCCTCTTTCTCCACCCCTCTTCCCTCTTTCTGCACCCCTGTTGCCTCTTTCTGCACCTCTGTTCCTTCTTTCTGCACTTCTTTTGTTTCTTTCGGCACATCTCTTGCTTCTTTCTGTACTTCTCTCGCCTCTTTCTGTACTCAAATGGGAAGTGCAAGCTGTCAAGTTTAAATTTCTGTGTGCTCTTGTGACTGAGGTATCTGTCTACTTGTATATGTATTCTCACATGTGTTATGCATCTAAAGATGGTAGCTTAAAAAGTGGGTAGCTTCTTCTATAGGTCATTAAATGTTCTCAGTTCTGCTCTGTCATTCAGATGCACAGCAGACATGTCTTATGTATATAGGTGTTATAGAGCCCCTCAAATATACTATTGAATACCCATGTGCCCTGTATTATGAGCAGAAAGAAATCCATACACCTTTTTGTACACATATTTGCAGAGTATGCTGTTTGAAACACAGGTATTCATGTATTTCTATGTTTATTTTTATGTAACATGTCACTCAGTAAAAGCAGAGACATGCATGCATACCTTCACAAACTTGGTCAGACTGACAACAGTGATATGTTTAGGATTGCTGCTTTATGTTTGGTAGGTAGGCCTAACATTTTCTGAGCAGTCGATTAATAGTGAACCTTCAAGAGAAAAGTGAGGTTTAAGACATCTTGGGAGAAGTATTAGTGATTAGGCTACTTTGTATGAGTCTGTTGTAAGGTACAGTCAAACTAGGCCTCTTTCTGCACCTCTGTTGGTCCTTTCTATACTTCTCTTGCTTCTTTCTGCACCTTTCTTCCTCTTTCTGGACTTTGGTTGCCTCTTTCTGCACTTCTCTTGCTTCTTTCTGCACCTTTCTTCCTCTTTCTGCACATGTCCTACCTATGGAGGCATATTTAGAAATTAGCATTTAAAAAACCTTAGAAATTCACTGAAAAGAACAGAGGTTTCACGGACATTATAGTTAGGAATTATCATTTAAAAAACCTTTGAAATTCACTGAAAAAACCATAGGTTTCAGGGACGTTATAGTTAGAAATGAGCATTTAAAAAACTTTAGAAATTCACTGAAAATACCACAGATTTCAGGGACGTTATAGTTAGTTGGACATTTCACTCGTACAAAACCAGAGAAATTTGGCTGTTATAGTTGGTTGAGCTAACTATAACTCGTGCCCCCGCAATGCACTGCTGATGACGTCACATATTACATCACTCATGACATGGTCAGTGACATCACTGATGACATCTCAAATGACATCACTGATGACATCATCCACTTAATATCTGATACACCTCCTCACACCCTAATATAACCTTTTATACACCCACTCTAAAATACAGACTACCATTCTCAAAACTATAGACACAGCAATACCAGTTAGTACATACCCACTCACTGATTCATAGGTCTACACACATCCACTCACTCACCGATACAGTCACTCATACACGCAGTCACTCATCAATACAGCCTCTGATATATGCACTCATACACCCATACAGACACTCACATACTCATCCACAGAGATACTCACACACCTAGTCAGTCATCAAAGACTCAATCACACTGCCATTTACTAACCAAAACAGTTATACACACACCACCTCACTTATTCATACAGATACTAACACATACTTACTCTCTTATACAATCACTGACACAAGCACACACTCATCCATACAGCCACTCTCACAATCACTCACTGTCACATATAGTCACGTATATACTCCAACATTCACATATACTGCCTTTCAGATGTCGTTACTCACACATATACCACTGAGACATCCATTTACTCACCAACACAGCCATATGCACACTCACTCACCCATACAGCCCCTCCCAGATGCACTCATGAACCCATACACCCACTGAATCACCCACTCACACATTCATGGAGGGAGTCACACACCCCCACCCACCCACACAGACACTCAGACACCCATACAGGTAATCAGACAACCAATCATTAACCCATAAAGACACTCATGTAGCTACTCACCAACCCATGCAGCCACTTACACACCAACTGACAGACTAATACAGACATTCACACAGATTAGTCATTCACCCCTGCATTCACTAACACACGTTTAATCTCTCACTTAAACAGTCAGTCACGCACCCACTAAATCATCCATTCAGACACTCATACACCCACTCATTCTTCAATACACCTTTGCGTATCTATAATTAACATTCTTAAACTTTAAAAAATCCCCAGTCTGTGGATGATGTCATCAGTGATGTCATCAGTGATGTCATTTGAGATGTCATCAGTAATGTCATCAGTGATGTCACTGACCATGTCATGAGTGATGTAATATGTGACATCATCAGCAGTGCATTGCGGGGCGCGAGTTATAGTTAGCTCAACTAACTATAACGGCCAAATTTCTCTGGTTTTTATGAGTGAATTGTCCAACTAACTATAACGTCCCTGAAACCTGTGGTTTTTTCAATGAATTTCTAAGGTTTTTTAAATGCTAATTTCTAACTATAACGTCCCTGAAACCTATGGTTTTTTCAGTGATTGCATACAAATTTATCCCCTTAAATACCTCATGGTTCTCAGGTGAGTTTTAAGCCAGTGCTGTGAAGCCAGTGCTATGCATCATGGGATCGGTAGTTCTTTGTTTTGCCCAAGTGGGTTTGCTGCAATCATGCGATAGTTCTCTCTGCCAACGTAACTACCACCAGTAGGGTATTTAAAGGGATAAATTGATATGCAATAACTGCTGTGGCGTTCTGCCTTTGAGAAAGGAATTGGTGTATTCCAAAACGTGTCAGGCAAGGCACTGGACTGCTGTGTGTAACTTACCGAAGCTGCTTCCTTTGAATAAAGTTAACAGTTGAAGAGTGCACTTCGCCTGGGGGCAACTTTGTATTGGATTATGTATTACGGCTGGCCCGGCCGAGAAGGGCACCCCCGCGGGATGCTTGCGAGCCGCAGCGCGCTTATTGGGGCGCGTGATGCGGATCAACAGTGCATCATAATTGGGGGCGTCTTCTGGTGGTAGTTACATTGGCAGAGAGAACTATCGCAGGATTGCAGCAAACCCACTTGGGCAAAACAAAGAACTACCGACCCCATGATGCATAGCACTGTCTTCACAGCACTGGCTTAAAACTCACCTGAGAGCCATGAGGTATTTAAGGGGATAAATTGGTATGCAATTACTGCTGCGGCATGCTGCCTTTGAGAAAGGAATTGGTGTATTCCGAAACGCGTCAGGCAAGACACTGGACTGCTGTGTGTAACTTACCGAAGCCGCTTCCTTTGAATAAAGTTAACTGTTAAAGAGTGCACTTCGCCTGGGGGCAACTTTGTTTGGATTATGTATTACGGCCGGCCCGGCCGAGAAGTGCACCCCGTGGGATCCTTGCGGGCCGCAGCGCGCTTATTGGGGCGCGTGATGCGGATCAACAGTGCATCATAATTGGGGGCGTCTTCTGGTGGTAGTTACGTTGGCAGAGAGAACTATCGCAGGATTGCAGCAAACCCACTTGGGCAAAACAAAGAACTACCGATCCCATGATGCATAGCACTGGCTTCACAGCACTGGCTTAAAACTCACCTGAGAACCATGAGGTATTTAAGGGGATAAATTGGTATGCAATTACTGCTGCGGCATGCTGCCTTTGAGAAAGGAATTGGTGTATTCCGAAACGCGTCAGGCAAGGCACTGGACTGCTGTGTGTAACTTACCGAAGCCGCTTCCTTTGAATAAAGTTAACTGTTGAAGAATGCACTTCGCCTGGGGGCAGCTTTGTTTGGATTATGTATTACGGCCGGCCCGGCCGAGAAGTGCACCCCCGTGGGATCCTTGCGGGCCGCAGCGCGCTTATTGGGGCGCGTGATGCGGATCAACAGTGCATCATAATTGGGGGCGTCTTCTGGTGGTAGTTACGTTGACAGAGAGAACTATCGCAGGATTGCAGCAAACCCACTTGGGCAAAACAAAGAACTACCGATCCCATGATGCATAGCACTGGCTTCACAGCACTGGCTTAAAACTCACCTGAGAACCATGAGGTATTTAAGGGGATAAATTGGTATGCAATGACTGCTGCAGTGCGCTGCCTTTGAAAAAGGAATTGGTGTATTCCGAAATGCGTCAGGCAAGGCACTGGACTGCTGTGTGTAACTTACCGAAGTCGCTTCCTTTGAATAAAGTTAACTGTTGAAGAGTGCACTTCGCCTGGGGGCAACTTTGTTTGGATTATATATATATATATATATATATATTCACTGAAAAAACCATAGGTTTCAGGCACGTTATAGTTAGAAATTAGCATTTATAAAACCATAGAAATTCACTGAAAAAATTATAGGTTTCAGGCACGTTATATTTAGTTGGAGATTTCACTCGTACAAAACCAGAGAAATTCCACCATTATAGTTAGTTCAGCTAACTATAACTCGCCCCCACAATGCACTGCTGATGACGTCACATATTACATCATTCATGACATGATCAGTGACATCACTGATGACATCTCAAATGACATCACTGATGACATCATCCACGTGACTGTGTGTTTCTTTAAAGTTTAAATGTGTATTATATATATGCCAAGGTGTATTGAAGAATGAGTGGGTGTATAAGTGTCTGGATGGAGGATTTAGTAGGTGCGTGACTGACTGTTTAAGTGAGTGATTACATGTGTCTTACTGAATGCATGGGAGAGTTGGAGTATATAAATGACTATACGTGAGAGTCAGTGATTGTGAGAGTGGCTGAATGGATGAGTGTGTACATGTATCAGTGACTGTATAAGAGAGTAAGTATGCTTTTCTTTCTGTTTGAATAAGTGATGTGGTGTGTGTATAACTGTATAGGTGAGTAAATGGAAGTGTGATTGATTCTTTGCATGACTGACTAGGTGTGTGAGTAACTATATGGATGAGTGATGGTGTGTGAGTGTCTGTATAGATATGTGACTGCATATAGTAGTGCCGTATTGATGGTAGACTGCATGTATGAGTGACTGTATGGGTGAATGAGTGGATGTGTGTGTAGACCTAGGAATCAGTGAGTGCGTATGTAGTAACTGGTATTGGTGTGTCTATGGTTTCGCAATTGGTAGTCTGTATTTTAGAGTGGGTGTATCAAAGGTTATATTAGGGTGTGAGGAGGTGCATCAGATTATCACGTGGATGATGTCATCAGTGATGTCATTTGAGATGTCATCAGTGATGTAATCAGTGATGTCACTGACCATGTCATGAATTCGGGAGAATGCACGATGGGGTCCTTGTGGGACCCCCTGAACAGGCCTAAGTAGTCAGAGTGTTTCTACCCTGCCCCCTTTTCTTGTTTTTAAACATTTATTCTACTGTTTTCTTGTGACTCGGATGGCTGCCAACAGTTCCCAGTTTGGAGTGTTGGCAGCCAATGAGAATGAAGCTCGTGCCCGGGAGGGTTCGCGAATCCACCACCTCCCTAGATATCAAAACTTTTTCTTTTTCAAATTTCTCAGTAACTACTGAACAGATTTACACCATTTAACAAAAAGGGCTCTTTCTGAAACAAGACTTACCTTTTTGCCAAATTTGGTGTGATTCGGTTCAGCAGTTCGGGCTGTAGCTGTGTCTAAAGTTTCCTATGGAAAATTACATGGGGAAAACACGTTTTGGGACCCCCTTTTTTTCTCAGCCCCCGCTTGTCGAATCACCCCGAAACTTTCAAGACAGGAGCTGACCGGAGCGGGCCACTAGTTTTGAAAATTTCGCGAAGATTCGTCAACCGGCGCTAAGATATTGAGAAAACAAAAACGCTTTTCCTATGGAAACTAGGTCCTAACTATAACTACCTACTGGCGACCGCCAGTAGGTGATAATATATATATATATATATATATATATATATATATATATATATATATATATATATATATATATATATATATATATATATATATATATATATATCCAGTTACACTCAAATGTGCTGTGCATGCACAAAACGGAAACGGACAACTTCTTTGCTGGTGCCAGTATTACATTTTTATTTTCTTAAACAGATAAGTGCAAAGCTCATGACGCGTTTCGGGCCTCCTGGCCCTTGATCACATGATCGCGTTACGCTCATACCATGATTTTATTGGGTGAACACCACCCTTCACCTGACACATTAGCAGCACTACAATGGAGATAGAAAACATACTGTGATTTGTAGTTTTCATTATTTCGACAGTACAATAATGTTAAAAAACACGTACATTTCATATAATAAACACCGTATTAATTGAGAATTTTTTTTTTTCTCAAATTCATTTTAAATTTTTATAATTTGGGTTGACAGAAGATAAAACACAAATAGAAATAAAAATAAATATAAATATATATATAGCACAAATGCTAATAAGTTTGCATTTCTTCCGATTAACTCCGATTATTTTTAAATAAGTTAATGACACCAATAAAAACCATATAAATAGAATGAATATATAAATATAGTTAAGAAGATGTACTATTGGTGCAAATATAGAATGTGCAAATACTGCAGGGGCAAATATATTGAAACAAACATTCGTTTGGATTGTACGTGGATAGATAACATGAGATCGGACAAGCTGTATAAAGTACAAATACTGTTTGCCTTTCTATTTCTTTAAGTTGTTTCCTGTTTGTTATTACCAACTCGATTTCTCTGTATTAAAACCACATAAATAGAATAAATAAATAAATATTGTTTCTTTGGTATAATAAGGGTGCAAATACCGCAAGTGCAAATATAGCTATTGCAAATATTCTGACCACATGCGGTTAAATTGCTCTGCTAGATCTCAGTCCATTAGCTCCAAAAGTGCCATGCCTATGTGCAAAATATGTGCTAAAGTGCAAAACATTAATAGTGTCTAAAAGGTGCAAATTTAATAAAAAATGTTACTAAAAACGGCAGAAACAGGAATACTGTGATGTCGGTTACTAATTGAATCCTGACCAGTCATTCTTGCGTGAACTGTAGGGAGCCCCCTTAAAAAGTAGTAATAAATACATGACATACTAGCTACTAAAATCATCATTGGCACATCAATATAAATTATTGTAGGACATTGAGGAGAAAACTCTACTCTCAAATGACCTACATATAGTATGACTAAGTAATGTATATAGAAAAACCACCATATGTATATAGTCCTGATCATTAGTTACAAATAATTGTGCATATCTTCTCCTGTATTCAGACCCTGGGGGTACCTGGTGTCAAGTTCGATAATGTAACAAGATTCTAATTGACGTAATTGTTTTTCACGATTTCCCCCTCTTTTACTGATTGGTACTGTATCTAAGACAAAATATTGGAGACAATTCAAATTATTGGCATGCTCCAACTTAAAATGTCTTGCTACAGGGTACGTGGGGTCGGAATTAACTATGGCCCACAAGTGTTGTAATATACGGGCATATACTTGCAACTTGGTGCTGCCTATATATCGTAGTCCACATTTACATTGCAACACGTAGATAGCGTATTCCGTTCTGCATGTGAAGTGACCTTTGATTTCTATGCTCTCTGATGAAAAAGCTGTGGTGTATGTTGTAGTATTTATACCAAATTTACAGGCGCGGCAAGAGCTACACTTATAAAACCCTCTTTTTGGAGATAACCAGCTGCTCTTATTATCTAGTTCAGGACTGGTTTTGACTAGATCATTGTACATGGAATACGCTCTACGGAAAGTGAACGTAGGCCTTTCAGGAAGCACTTGTTTCAATGTAGCGTCAGTCAAGACTATAGGCCATTGTTTGGTTATAATGGATTTAATATCTTGGGCCTGCTTACTGTAAGTGGTGATAAGCCTACATGATGCCATGTTTTGTTTGCTATTGTCAATCTCATGGTTGGATGCGGCACTTATTGTATGGTCTTGTCCTCTCAATAATATCTGTCTATCTTTATTGTTAGCTTTTTTCCTTGCTGTTTCAAGTTTGTTGGGACTATAGCCTCTCTCTATGAACCTCTGTGTGGCTGCAGTTTGATGAAGTATTAAATCAGTTTCAGAACTACACGCTCTGCGAATACGTAAATATTCGCCATAGGTGAGGCTAGTAATAGTATGTGGGGGATGAAAGCTCTTGGCGTGTAATAAGGTGTTGCCTGCGGTGGGCTTTCAATATAAACAAGTCTCTATTTTATTTTGGATGGTATAGACCTTGATGTCTAAGAAATTGGCACTATTTTGGTCAATATGGGCTGTGAATTGTAAATTCATGGTATTTATATTAATTTTGTTAATGAATTCATCTGCCTCTTCTCGTGTGCCATGCCATATTATAAAAATATCATCAATATAGCGCCACCATTGCACAATGTGTCTGCACCAAATGTCATGATGTTCCTTTTGTAGGACATGCTCCTCCCACCAGCCTACATGAAGACATGCATAGCTGGGGGAGAAGCATGCCCCCATGGCAACTCCCTGTAGTTGTTGAAAAGTAATTCCATCAAAGGTAAACACATTGTTATGCAAACACCATCTAATCATAGAAAGCAACATCTTATTGTGGGAATAAAATTCAACAGATCTTTTGTTTAGATAAAACTCCACAGCTTTCATCCCATCTACATGCCTAATGCTAGTATATAAGGCAGTAATGTCCAATGTGAGGAACATGTATTCTTTAGACCATACTTGCGTGCTCAATTTATATAAGAAGTCATTACTGTCTCGTATGTAAGTAGGTAAGCTGGTAACGAACTCCTGTAAATAGTAATCTACATATCGAGATGTACATTCAAATATACTTTTCCTGGCTGAAATTATTGGTCTGCCAGGTACAGGTTTAGTGCCTTTGTGCACTTTAGGTATAAAGTACATTGTGGGTAGGACAGGAAAATCGTTATTTAGAAATGTATACTCATCTTTGCTGATCAAAGCTTCCCTTTTCCACATTGTGAGGTCATCCTTATAGTTTTTGCTGATCTTCCTGACCTCTGCAGGACTGATTCTCTGATAACATTCTTCATTATTTAAGTGACGATATGCTTCAACTTTGTATTTGTCTTTTCCCCACAAGACAATGTTACCTCCCTTGTCCGATTTGTTTATTACCACATCTGTATTGTTCTTGAGTCTCTTCATCAGTTGAAAGTATTGGAATGTTTGATGTTTAGAACTTTTCTTGTTGTTCTTAGTTGTTTTGTACAGTTTTTTAAGCTCATCCGTTATTCGGTCGTGGAAAATGTCCACAGCATCACGGGGCATGATGGGTACAAATGTGGACGGAGCCTTGAAGGGACTATGTCCGGGGGATGATATATTAATTTCTTCTGTCCCGCTATACTTTGGGTGTTAGCAATCATATGTCTGTTATCGTTGAGTTCATTGCCTAGATTGTGTAGGGTTTTCATAAGATGTACATCCCCTGCTGTTAGGTCCGTCTTTTTAAATTTTGGAGCCACTTCTGGTCCTTGGTCTTTTTCTGGTTGTTTTTTGATGGTATAGTACTTGGTAAGCTTCAGCTTTCGAATGAATTTATACACGTCGATTCGAGTTTCACTATAATTAAAATTGCTCTCCGGACAGTAACTGAGCCCGAGGGCAAGTAGTTGTTTTTCAGCTTGGCTGAGTTCAATGTCGGTCATATTTACAATTGTATGGTCCACGGAGGCTAGCGTTGTTGCCATCTCTTTTTCTGCTGCCCCCTTCCTTTGCCTTTTGAGGCATTTGCGTCTTTGGCGCCTTCGGAGGTTTCTTTTCTGTTTTGTGTTGCGTTGGCATTCCGCGATCGTAAGGACTGTTTCCGTTGTTTGGCTAAAAAATCAATTTCCTCTGCGTAGGATAAATGACTTTCAAGACAGGAGCTGACCGGAGCGGGCCACTAGTTTTGAAAATTTCGCGAAGATTCGTCAACCGGCGTCAAAGATATTGAGAAAACAAAAAACGCTTTTCCTATGGAAACTAGGTCCTAACTATACCTACCTACTGGCGACCGCCAGTAGGTGATATATATATATATATATATATACCCAGTTAAAACGTGAAACCACAGCATATAATCGCTTGGATTTCACATCTATGGAAACTTCATTATTATAACAGATTGTAAGCCTATGATCACTTTGTAACCACATAATACGTTAAATATCCCATCTGTAACTGGGTTAAATGAATTGGGAAATTGCTCACATTACAGACGATCACGGCAGTATGTTTTCACTGTTTATTAAACTGTGACCTGTATTTCTATGGGAGGTGGAGCACAGGTCATCAACTTGAAAAAGGCTACGCCGAAACGCGTCATTGTGGACACAATAAACTAATTGTGTTGTCCTTTGGTGTGCCGCTGTTCTTCATTTGGGATTGCCCGAAAATGAACGATTTTGGTATATATTTAGCGGCTGTCGTTGCCGCTGCTGGCACCGGTGTCGAAAGGAAGGGACTGGCTATCATCGGCAAACTTTCTTGTATATATATATATATATATATATATATATATATATATATATATATATATATATATATATATGTATTCCACAAGATGATTCTTCGTTTTCATTTATCCTTATGAAGATAAACACAACTCAGCCTCTGCCAACATGTTTCTTTCCACTAAATGAGGAATATAGTCAGAGCTACATGCTTTAATGCATAACATATTCTACAGTGTTGTTCATGGGTAACAGTATACATAGTCCACATCGAACATAAATTCCTATACATTTGTCAGACATTGCCTATTGTACAGTTATATAAGCATTATTCTTTGGCTAAAAGAAAATGTTTGGCATGCTTGTCAACGCGCAGACAAGGCCTGTGGAACTCAGGTTGTTTGTCATCGGTGTTAGATGTGATGTAATGTGCCCGTTGTAACTATATGTGTAACATCCACGGCTACACGTGTTGACGTCTGTGCTAGACCACCGCGTACCGACAATCTGAGGTTGAACAAGTGGCTACCAATAATTGTAATGAAGCTGCATGCCTTGCCACAACACGGTTGAAGGCTTAGCTCCAAACACTCGGTGGCCAGAACTTTTTGGCCCATTGCCAGTTCACTCTGCAACTCCAAAACTCACTTCCTTCTCCTTTGAGGGGGATTACTTAAAAGATGCATTTTTTTAAACAGCTAAATACATGGATTTCCTCCACCCATTCCACATAGTCTTTCTTTGGAGCTCTCTTCACCTATTCTTCTTTTTGCCAAAAGATTCTTAGAGGTGTGTATGTGCTGTACAATAAAATATAACATAACAGAACAAACTATAACATGAAAAACATCATGTACCATAACGTGGAAGGACTATATAAGGACACAAATAAATTATAAAGATGAATTTCCGCTTCGCATCTGGTTGTCTCCGGCGCAGGTCTTGGCTTCTGATCATAAAAAGCAACCATATTGTTATGAAAAAAACTCAACCTAGTTGGGATCCCAGAAGAGCTTCCTGAAGAAGATATTGTGTCAAAAAATATGAGTTCCATGCAAGTCTCCTAAAGATTTCGGAATCGTAAATAAAGAGATCTTGGTTTGAAGTGTCTGGAACATGTACTTAGAGGAAGGACAAGGTGCAGATGATGCTAGTGTGGCAGTGAAAAGAAATATCTGTACATGCAACAAGTGATTTCCATGCTGTTCTGTGGGGTCAAGACCCACTGCAATCCTCCCTTCTCCCTTACCTGGGGTCTACACTGACTAGATACCCGAGCACTAGGCCTGCACAAACTAGCCAACTACAAAACACCACACCATGCTGCACACTCCACTTCGGTTTTTGTACCCACCACAGCCCACAGGTCTTCAGAGTCTCTACTTATCACACCCCTGTTCTGATATGTGTTCCCGCCATAGCACCACAACTTTGGTGTCAACACAGACCACTGTCCTCAAAATACGGGGGGTCTGTACCCACAACAGCCTCATTAAGCCCACCACAATCCTAGCATCCCCTGGCCTCAGGTCTGAACACTTTACAGCCCTCCACTCACCTGTCCCTGCCCTCGTGCCACCACCATGGGTACTGTCATTGGGGTCTCCACCTACGCCTGACCCCTTTCGTGGATCCTAACCCGCCATAGTCACTTGTTCCACCCTCCTCAACCCTGCGGAAATCAGCCCATCAAAGTTCCTACCCTTAGGTCTGTGCCCACCACAGTCCAAAATCATGGCTCCAAACCAATCAAGTCTCCCATCTGACCCTAGTGTCTTCACTCACTAGAGATGTTCCTCATCTTTGGATGTTGACCTGGTTCTGTAGGGAGGCAAAGTGGGACAACGCTCATTCTGCAGACTTTTCCCTTATCTGACTCCAGCACTGAACCAAAACAAAACATAACACCTCTTCCTGAGGCATGGTGTTTCGGAAGGGCACAGGAACACAAGAGCAAATGAACCCTCCCTCTCTGATATATAGGAGGGAGGTTGCATATTAAAGGCATCATCCCAAGTGTCACAATAGCGAATGAGTGACAAAACAAGAAAAACAAAAGGGGAGTGGTGGCCCTGCAGAGGAGGCCATGGTCTGTTGCATCCACCTACTGGCAACAGGAATCTCTGGCATGCATGAAGTCCTTTTTACTTCATTGGGGAGAGGGAGCGGGGGGATGAGTGCTGTGCTTCCATGAGGGTACCAGTGGACCTCACCTCTGAGGGTGGAGGAAAAAAGTACCCACACAATACTAAATAACAGGGCCACAAATCAGTAACTCTTAGCCCAGGGCGCAAGTTGAGGGTACACGCAAGTAGACGGCATCTACACATTCTTTCCACAGGGTGGAAGCCGTCTTCCTGCCAAGAGGTTGTGCCCCACAGAAATATGGTAAACTTGTCCTTGTGTGATTTTCAGACACCGGGACACATTCAGCAGCACCGACACGTCTGCTTTCGTTTGGAGCAGCAACCTGCAGGCGAGGAAGGGGCTTATCAGATTCCAGCTGTGCCAATTACAAAGGCCAAAGTTAAGGGGCAATCGGGCCTCCTTTTGTTGGAGTATCTGGCTGGGAGCTATCTGGAGCCTCACACCTAGATGCAAATGCAATAGAGGGGAAACAAAGGCACACAGCTTGTTCCCACTTCACAAATACTTAAGAGACGCATGCTTTTGACTTTCTTCAGTCCCTATATATAAGAGATATGGATTCACTGTAAGAATGTCAGATGGTTTGGTCTGTCCGAGTATTTACACAAATTACAATTTAAATACCGCTATTTTGTTTTATTTCTTTTATAGCACTATAGTCCTACTCATCCTATTTTAGGTTGTCAGAGCGCTTTACATCATATGTACATATTATACATTGACAATAATTCATATGTTTTTTTTGTTTTTTTTTTATTGAGCAAAGTAGCAAAATATAACTTAGAACAGACATAAATAAGCATATATATACATCTTCATACAGTTAATGCTGTTCAATACATAAAATCGCCAGTTTTTTATATAAACGTGGGAATAATCCAATCATCAGAATTGAAGTGCATTTAGTAACATGCTACAGATTCAGCAAACTTATTTTCAACATTAGCAGGAGTCGTCACCTAAATCATAAATATTCAAAAGAGGGCCTTACTCCTAAATAAAAGTGCGAATGCTGATTCAATTGAGGTCAGAGAAATACAATTATTCAGAGAGAATTGATACAGTTAACTAAAGTGCAAGTGCAAATTCAAATATACTTTACAATTCTTTCCTTCAAAAAAGACGTACATACAACTCGAAGACTAGTACTTGAAATAAAAATACAAATGGAAGGCATCACCTAGATAATAATACTTAAGAGAAAACAACCATTCTCTTCAGCTGAAGTGCACAACAGATTAATATCGCTGGAGTAGAATTAAACCAGCAGTGCCACAAACATAATAAAGTTATCCCTGCAGATCCCTCTCCATTTGATCAAAAAGTTTCCACACCGAGACGAATTTTTTAACGGCTTCAACCCTTTTCGCATATACTTCTTCGTATGCTCTAACTCGTTTCATTTTTTATACCATTCAAAAAAGTTGGAATTTTTGTTGTCTTCCAGTTCTGCAGAATCAAAGAGCGTGCCACCAGAAAGG
The DNA here is from genome assembly GCA_963921515.1 of Calotriton arnoldi. Lineage (NCBI taxonomy): Eukaryota > Metazoa > Chordata > Amphibia > Caudata > Salamandridae > Calotriton > Calotriton arnoldi. Next base: position 42,737 of record CAWUFW010020871.1, read on the forward strand.
AGATTGATAGAAACATTTCCCCCCCTTTTGTTATAACCTGGTTTGGGCTTCGTTTTAATAGACCGAACAGTGCCAGCTCTGGTTCTAATGGTATATTACTTCCCGGAGTGTGGGTAAGCCCAGCGCATAATTCGATCCAAAACTGACTCAGCTTAGAGCATGTACAAGCAATATGGAGCCAGCTGCCCTCACCAGCTTGCTGACAGCAAAAACAACTATTTTCAATCTCGGGATAAATTTTATGAAGAGCATATGGGGTATGGTAAGCCGACCAGTGGGACAGAAAAGCCATCCTTTTGAAATTTGCAGCCCTAAGCGCCTGATTACCATGCTGCGAAATCGCTTGCCATTCTCTAATTGAGAGGTTGCAGGACAATTCATGTTTTATTTTTTCCAGAAAGTTGGTGACAGCAGAAGGCTCCCTTGATTTTGAAAAAGTCTATACCATTTCCGTATTCCTGTCACTTTAGTTCTAAACACAGACGAAAGGAACAAAGGGGCGCCTATGTTGCCTAAAAGTACATTTTTATCTATCAAAGATCTTATCTGGAGGAAACTAAGGAAAAGGACCCTACTCCGGGTGCCACATCTAGACTGAACCTCCTGACAGGTGACACATCTGCCTCTTATTATAAAATGGCCTAACTCTTTAAAGCCTTTTAATTCCCAAAGTTTAATGTGGTTATGACGAATAAAAAGGACCAAACTTCTAAGCTCAGACAGCCCCAAATATTCGAATCCCGAAGATTTAGCTTTTTGCGAAAAGAAGTGCTGAAGTCTAATGGAGAATTCTTGATATGTCTTATATCTTACTTTTTTAGGCAGTTTTGATGCTTTTAGGAAAACCGGGAGCTGAGTCCCAGCTTCATCAGCCATTTTTCTCATAAAAAAACCATCCAAAGTCCCCCTGTTATCAAGCAGACGAACTAAAATATCCATAAATGCAGCTTCATAGTAAGTTCGGATATGGGGAGTGCCAGCCTCCCCAGCTTGTATCTAGTTGTAAAATTGATAGTTTGACTCTTGATACTTTTTTATTCCAAATAAACTGGCGGAAAAGTTTATCCAATTCTCTAAAATACACTGCACCAACTTTAATCGGAACATTAGAAAAAAGGAAAATTAATAGGGGTAGTACTGACATCTTGATCAGGGCAACACGCCCTATCAACGAAAGAGGAAGAAATCCCCACTTTCCCAATAAGTCTTTAATCTTACTTAATGCTGCTTTGTAATTTAGCCTAAATAAATCTGAATAGTTATTTGACACATAAATTCCTAAATAACGGATCGGTTCTGGGGAATATGCTTGCTGTTTTAGCATATCTGGGAGAAAATTGCAGGATACATTTAATGCCAATACTTCAGTTTTTTATGATTGATTTGATATCCTCCAATTGCCTCGAACTGAGCGAACTCCTTTAGTATTAAATCAACATTTTGTTTTTCCGGTTTGAGGTAGAGTATCACGTCATCAGCAAATAATTTGATTTTGGACATCCCCCAATTGGAGTTTTTATATCTATATTATCCCTAATCCTCACAGCTAGAGGCTCTATGAAGAAAGTAAATAAAACCGGAGACAGGGGACAACCCTGTCGAGTCCCACGCTTTATATCAATTAGACCTATTGATTTAGAATTAATCCTGATCTGGGCCTGTGCTGCTTGATATAAATTTTGAAGCATATTAATAATTTGCTCTGGGAAGCCAAACTTTTCAAGGCCATAAAACAATGCTTCCCAATTCACTAGGTCGAATGCCTTTTCGGCATCAACCATTAATATTATAGCAGGGGTTTGGTGGGTGTTGAAATAATCAATTGTTTGAATAAGAAAAGCTGTGTTGGACGACATTGACCGACCTGCTATAAAGCCCGATTGATCCTTGTGAATAGCATATTGAGCCAGACAAGTAAATCGATTTGCCCAGATTTTCATCAGGATTTTATAATCTATATTTAAAAGACTAATTGGTCTATAAGAGCCAACTTCCCTGGGATTTTTTCCTTTTTAACAAAGCTCACTATTGATGACTCCTTAAAAGACGCTGGGATTTCCCCTCCTGCTCTAACAAAATGAAAAAGCTCAAGCAAAAAAGGAAGTAATTCTGCCGAAAAAGCTTTATAAAATTCAGCCGGAATACCGTCATTTCCACAAGCCTTGCCTCCGGGCATCGTTACTAGAGCCAGGGAGATTTCTTCTATCGAAATATCCTTCATTAAAGCCTCTTTTTGTCCTATAGAAAATTGAGGAAGGATTAAATCATCAAAATAAGACTGAATGGCTTGTTTGGATATCTGGTAGTCAGTTGAGTAGAGATCCCTATAGTGATCCAAAAGATTTTTGAGATATTATCTTGTCCAGAAACTGAATTCTGTGTCCCAGGGATTAGCAGTTCATCGATCACCGCTGCCTCTTGTTTGGCTCTCGTTGACCATGCCAATAATTTGCCTATCATCTGACTTTCTTCATAGGTTCTCTGCTGGTATGCTTTTGTACTCCATATCTCTTCCCTGATAAAGAAATCCCTCAATTCCTGTTTGGCCCTATTAAGTTCCCTTGCAGCAGCCTGACCCCTTTCAGCAGAGCTTCTCTTTTTATTAATCAAAGCCATATCGACTGCTTTTTGAAGTTCCCCAATTCGAGCTTTGCGTTCTCTAGTTTGGCCTGCCATGAAGGCTATCATTTGCCCGCGTACTGCTGCTTTAAATGCCCCCCAGACTGAGAAAAGACTTGCAGTTCCTCAATTAATCTCAAAAAATTCCCTGATCCATTCTTGCATATTCCCAAGCCATTGTTGATTAGTTAAGAGAAGCTGATCCATCTGCCACCTGGATTTTTCTCTAACCACTAGCCTTAAGTCTATTTCTAATCTAACCAACGAATGGTCTGAGAAAGAATTGGCCATAATCTCAGTATTTATACAGCTAAGAGAACGAGACACTAAAAAGAAATCGATGAGAGAAGCGGACCTGAATTGGCTAGAATAATAAGTATACTGTTTGGCTACACCATGAGCCCTTCTCCATGGGTCAACCAATTGATGATCCTGTTTAATAACATCTATCAGCTTCTTGGTCCCAGGTTTCATCTGCCTTTTGGCTTTATTAGAGGTGTCTAATTGTAGATCCTGTATAAAATTAAAATCACCTCCGAGAATGATTGGGCCTAGCGCTGTTCTGACTTTCTCATTAATACTTTTAAGTGCGGCAGAATCATCTACTACAGGTGCATAATAATTCACCAAATTCAGCAGATTGCCGTTTACTCTTACCACAACTTCAGTAGGGGTGGGCGGAATTTGCGGAGTTGCGTTCCGCTAAATTCCGCGAAACGGCAAGAAATCTCCGCGAGCACGCAGAATTTCGCGTGCTCGCGGAGATTTTGCTGCGCCCGTTGAATCCTGCCCTGCATATTTATCCACGAAGATGCCACCGTTTTGTGCAATACCTCTACTCAACTGGAGTACTTTCTACTGGCTAATCGGTAAGTGCTACCTCGTTGGGTAAATGTATAGTGCCTTTCCTACACTACAGCTGCGTAAAGGTCCAGAAGAATTGACCCCAGTGACCTGTGTGTCTGTAACTTTGCCACCGCGCCGAAAGCGCCGGGGTCCTTTGATTAAGCTGTCCATCATTCTGGGGAAAGGGCGGGAAGATGGTGCATACCACTAGTGTATGTGGGCGGGGGCAAACGGGCGGGGCTTCTAGGCCTGTTCACATGCCTCTTGTTTATAAAGAGTCAGAGCAGGATCTGAGCAGCAGATGAGGAGGAAGAACCTCCTGGTCACTGGACCTACACGGGGATTGCGCTCGAGAAAATCAAGGATGCAAAGACCTCCATCGGGGATTACAGCTAACTTTTCAGGGTGGAAATAGGAAGAAGGCACATCTGCTTAACAATGCTCACGAATTCTACATGAGGATTGCGCTCGAGAAAAGCAAGGATGCAAAGACCTCCATCAAGGATTACAGCTAACTTTTCACGTTGGAAATGGAGAGAAGGCACATCTGCTTAACCACGCTCACGAATTCTGCACACCTGCCCTGCATATTTATCCACGAAGATGCCTCAGTTTTGTGCAATACCTCTTCTCAACTGGAGTACTTTCTACTGGCTAATCGGTAAGTGCTACCTCGTTGGGTAAATGTATAGTGCCTTTCCTACACTACAGCTGCATAAAGGTCCAGAAGAATTGACCCCAGTGACCTGTGTGTCTGTAACTTTGCCACCGCGCCGAAAGCGCCGGGGTCCTTTGATTAAGCTGTCCATCATTCTGGGGAAAGGGCGGTGAAGAAGGTGCATACCACTAGTGTATGTGGGGCGGGGGCAAACGGGCGGGGCTTCTAGGCCTGTTCACATGCCTCTTGTTTATAAAGGGTCAGAGCAGGATCTGAGCAGCAGATGAGGAGGAAGAACCTCCTGGTCACTGGACCTACCCGGGGATTGCGCTCGGGAAAATCAAGGATGCAAAGACCTCCATCGGGGATTACAGTTAATGTTTGACGGTAGATATGGGCAGAAAGCACTCCTGCTTAGCCTCGACCTTGCTCATGAATTTTTTGTGCTGATTAATGCGTTACAGAATTTTAGCTTCAACTCGGGCACCTGCTTCAGTGCTTTCTTGCACCCGAATTCCGTTCCGCCGCGGATCGCGGAAGTTTTGACATTTCCGCGTTCTGCGCGGAACGCGGAAATGCCGAAATTTCGCAAGTTCCGCGAGCGGAACGGAATTTGCCACCCACCCTTAACCACAAGCCAAATCCACCTACCATATGGATCTCTATCGATCTGGATAATTTCCCAATTTAATCCTCTTCCAAAATAGATCGCAACCCCCCTTATTGCTGCCTGAGCTGAGGCAAAATAAGCCTTTGAAAAATTCTTTGGGAGAAACAAGTTAGGTTGATTGGATTTAAGATGGGTCTCCTGTAAAAACAAGACTTGAGGGGAGAGTGCTGCCAGCCATCTTATCAGGCCGCCGTACTTTCGCTTATTCGCGATACCATTTACATTGATCGATATAATACGAACATCAGTATCCATATTTCACATTATTATTCCAATAAAACTCATCAATAAACATACCCTTATTACGAATGTACACTTTCAAATAATTGTACTTATTTCCTTTTCCAGTACCAGATATATTGCAATTTATATTTATATTTAAACTGCTCTGCTCATTTAGTTTTTTTAAAGCGCCACCCTTCATGTGCACCCTAGCCCACACCCGACCCTCCCCTGAAACCCCCTGAGCCCGTCCCTTAGCAGTAGGGGAATTGCCCGCCCTACCCACTGCTGGCCCCCCTTGAGGGCCCTTCATGGCGGGTGCCCTGATATTGCACCCTAGTGTGATATGTTGCCCACCCCGCCCTGGAGAGAAGGAGAAAAAAAACAAAAAAAACAACCAGAAGGAACAATAAAATAAGGCATGAACAGCTCATAACAATATAGAAAGCTGTTTGAGTCCTATTATTTGTCCTTCATGATTCGCTGCAACATCTCCTGTGCTTCATCCAGATTTGAGAACAAATGAAACTTCCCATGAACCAGGACTCGCAGTTTCGACTGCTGGGCAATAGCTGCTTGTGCCCCCTGCGCCTTAAATAGATAAAGGAGTTTGACAAATTCCTTTCGGCGACGTGCCGCTGAAGCACTCATATCTGAAAAAATACGGCAGAGGGAGACCTCAGATGATGAAAATTGCTTTTTTTGAATAGCCCTGGTCAAGATTTGCTCTTTTATGCGATAATCTGAGAAATTCACTAACATAGTTCTAGGAAATTTAGAGTTAGGGAAGGGCTGGGCTGGAACTCTGTGAGCACGGGTGATCGTAAGGTCCCCAGCGAACTCAGGAAGAACTGTATTTTTTATGAAGGCCTGCACCCATTGAACTGGTTGGGATCCCTCACATCCCTCCGGAACACCAACCAGGCAAAGATTAGTCCGACGTACATGATTTTCCAGTTCTTCAAGTTTCAGTTCCAAAGCATTCTTTAGTTTTTTATCATCTGAGACCTGTTGATGAATTGAGGTCATCTGATCTTCTAGCTGGGAGATTCGGAACTCGGCTTCCTGTAGTCGAGTTGGCATAGCCCCCACCACCTCTTCAATTTTCGATAATCGTGCATGCAATGCTGCAATTTCAGTTGCCTGGGTGACTTTCATTTCCCTAATCTCCTCAAGAATTAAATTGAGCATGCTTTTTATATCGCACTGGAAACTGGGCCCAGATTCTGTTGTTGACCCTATTGCTGATCCTGACACGGGTCCTGTTGCGGGTCCTGTTGTTTCCGAAACTACTTGGTTAGGACCTTTAAGCAGCTCCGATGGTAACACGGGAGGAGAGGGATGTCCCATTGGCCGGAAGAGCAGAGAAAGTGCACGAGTAGGGGTTAGCACAGAAGAGGAAGGCTGGGGTTGGTCAACTTGGGGAGCCCTCACGCTTTGAGTGTCCAGCTTGGGAGGCTGTTGCGGGGGAGAAGGTGGAGACTGTGTTGAAGGTTGAGAGGGTTTAGTTTTCTGGAAAATCGAGTACTCCTTGTTTTTGCCTGCCAATAGACTGGAGGGGTTTAAACACGGGTCCTCTTGGTTTTCCGTTAAAAGACTTTTGTCTTGGTTCACCTGACTCTCAATCTCGCAAACTGTATCGACAGTGCTACCTTCTATGTCTAGTGTAGTTGAGCTCGTCAATACCTGGCAAGCATTATCTAATTTTCCTTGTGACCCCCCTTGCTCACCTTCACCTTGATCTGTAAGTTCCTCCTCAGAGCTTGAACAATTAGCTAAGGGGGTAGACCCCCTTTGATTTTTCTGGGCTCGCTACCGCTCAGCTTTTGAAGTACCCTGGGTCATTTTCATTTGTATATTACGAGTTCTTAATTTTAGGGGTGGGTTAGAGTCTAGCTGAGACGGGGTAGTGGGATTTTTAGTATGTCTCCCCATCGTTTTGAAGTTTTGGAGTTGATCAAAAAAAGAAAAAAAATCGCCTTCAACTCCCTTTAGTCAAGTTTAATATCAAAAACTGGCGTTTTTCCCTCGTGCACAGTCAATTTTGCCAATTAGCCAGAATTTCACTGGATTTACCTGCTCCCTTGGTCCCTCAATCCTCCAAATGAAACACAGTGGTGCACCGGTAGCCCACAGTAGAACCGCCAGCAACTAGGCCAGCAACTGGGCCAGAGCAATAAGCGCAGGAAGTGGAACCGGGACTCCAAGGCTCAACACCAGCCTCTTGAGTTACCCAGCCCTCTCGAAGAGAATCCGAAGAATCAGGCGAAGCCTGAACAGCACGAGCCACAGACAGGCAGCGGGCTCCAGCACAGCCGCGGCCGCGACCTCGCACCTCCAACCACTCCGAGCTCCAAGCATTGAGGGGAGAGCACCAGCCGAAATCGGAAGGCAAGAGCGAAAAACGCCGAACCTCACACCGCCATCAGAGCGTCATCGGTCCCTCACGTTTCCAGGTACGGGGCGGGGCAACAATCACCGAGGCTACGTGAAGGCGGGATCTCCCATAGCCTATCTCCGAAGGGACAATAATTCATATGTGTGTTCATCAATAACCAGGATGTGTTACATAAGGGAGTGAGGCTTACAAGGTGTAGGAAACAAGTCTTTCATAGGTCACTATGTTTTTAGAAGGATTAAAATGTATGAACTACAAGTAACAAAAGGATCTCTGTGCTAAAAGCAGTAACCCATTTACATAAAATAATAAAAAAATCTGTCACCTGCGTGTTACACAAGGTGTTTTGCAGGAGACATATTATCCCTCTCTCTATATTACTTTGATTCAAAACTGGGACTAGACAAAACACAGATATCTCCAGCAAATACGTTAACCTGCAGAGTAATTTTACTGTTACTATTACCTGAGATGTAGTTGGCACACAAAGAACTCAGCAGCAGGAGCGTTAACCCCATAATATATTTTAAAATGCAGACTGTGCAACCAACTAAGCAGAAAAGATTTGCTGCCACATTTCTCCTTTTTGCCAATTTCTCTGTGGCAGGGTTTTAAAAAAAATATATAAGTTGGGGCCCCGATTTTGCGTCTGGGTTGCGTCACTTTTTTGGCAAAACCCCATTGCAAAATCTCATTTGTTAAATATTGTAATGCTCTCAAATGTACTCATGATAGACCTGCTAAACATATGTGTGAGGTCTGAAGATCTGACATCACTTCTTGCAAAGTCACTTCCTGTGATGCCACGTGTGGTGATGCCACGCCATGTTGTCACTTGCATACTGCCTAACTTGGTTTGTCCCCCTACTTCTTTTTTAGGACTTGTGCCCTGCCTCAGCTCACCAGAGAAATGTACTCCTCGGTGGAGAACCCCAGCCAGGCACACTTTAAATTTGCCACTCAAGCTTACTAGAACACCGCACTCTGAAACTTTAAGTTCAGGGCACGTAGTTGCAATGTTGTATAGCCAGTGCTTTAAATGGGCCGGTACTCACCGGTACTGAGTACCGGCACTTCTCATTTTCACCGCTCTGAGTACTGGCACTTCTCTGCTGCCAAGGAGAGTACCGGTACTCATCAAAGGTAGGCTCATTGTTGCTTTGGCTCACGAGCACGAACGAGGCTGTCCGACAGCCAAAGCGCCTCTAGCCCAAGCTGAGCCACCTCTAAACAATTCAGCAGGGCTCACCTACATAATGTCCGGTGTTCACCACCACGCTGTGTTTGACAGAGCAGGGTCCATTCAGGCCCTATGCTGTCAATCACATTCACACCATGGTGTGCATTTGTGCACACACTCGAATCCAGGCATCCCGCTGACAGCAGCAATAGCAGCAATTAAGAAAGCCACGGGAGATAAGGAGTGTAAAATGGCCTTTATCCCACCTGAGTCTTTTGTATGAGTGTTTGTGTGTGTGTGTGTGTGTGAGAGAAAAGCGAGTGAAAGAGGGAGAGAATCCAGACACTAGGAAGGTGTTTTAAAGGACATTCTTGGAATGCTTTGTGTGAGCATTGCTGCTTGTTTCTGTGAGTGCATACTCAAGAATATATAAGTATTCGGCCACATAGTAGAAGTGTCTTATATGTCTTGTCCTTAGCCCCGCCCCTAGCCCCGCCCACTTACTACACTCATACCTCATTTTAAGAGTACCTGCACTTATTTTTTCCCCTTTAAAGCACTGTGTATAGCTTAACTAGGGCAGTTATGGTTTTGTCCCTAGTAATTGTGGTTTAGACTTGTGTATATTGCAGTTTCTTCCTTTAGATTCGTCTGTATTTTATGCTGTACTGCAGCTTTATCTCTGACTGTGGGTGCCCTACGCTGTGATAGGCTTGCAGGATTTCTGGCGTTTGTTTTTTCGTGTTTTATACAGTTGCATGCTGCATTCTATGTGTTTCTCTGAGTTGATGGCGTTTCTATAATCCCACCTTCTGCCAGGCATTTGGCAACTGCAACTCCGAACTTTTCGTGATTTGTTCGCTGAGCTTTGGCTGTTTTATACTATCTCTTGCTACCAGGTATTTTGCAAGTCGTTCACCGAGTTTTATTTGTTTTATTCTGTCACATCTTGCCTGGTGTTCTGCAAGATTTTTTTCACTGGGTTTTGGTGATTTCCTCTTAGTGTGGGTGTTTTTTACTACAGCATGTTGCTACAGTCTGCTAGGTATTCTGTAGCTTTCTCCCGCAGTTCAAACTGTCCTATGCTGCCTTGTGTTCCTCTAATGGGGTTTTTGGCGCTTTATATGATCGTGGTATTTTATACTGCCGCATACAACTAGACACCCAGCAGCTTACCCTCTTTGTTTTGGATGTTCTATACTACAGTGTGCTGCCCGGTGCTTTGTAGATTTTTCTCATGGGTGTTTGGTGTTTTATATTTTCATATTTTGCAGGGCATTCATTCAGCAGCTTTTTCTTTTTTCTTTGTGTACTGTACAATAAATGACTGCCAGTTATTTTGCAGATTTTGCTCTGGTTTACCTTTTGCTTTATGCTGTTGAAAGCTACCTGTTGGTATGCATTTTGGATGTTTTCTGTTATTGTAACCTGCCAGGTGTTCTCGGGCTTTTCCATGGGTTTTGTGTTTTGCACGCTCCATCGTGTTGTACTTTGTACAGTATGAGGGAGAGTGCCTTTACAGAGCTCGGATCCCAGGTAAAGGGCTGCAGTTTCTGGGGGGCAGATAGGTATATAGCGAAGGGAAGTGGAGGGAAGAAATGGACATGGGCAGGAAAACAAAGATACTGGTATACATAGCGAGGTAGGAGTAGGAAGCAGAGACTGTGGGGTGGCGGTGGCGGTGAGGAAGATGAGGGTAGTTGAGGGAGGGGCGGACCCCAGCACCAGACTGAAAACTGCGTGGATACGGTGGGGAGGCTAAATTAAGTCTCTGTCGGGAGGAGCTATACCCTCCTCTCGGGTGCAAGCGGACCATTATTACCTCTCGCCTCTTGCTCAGGTGCACCACCCCTCCCGTTTTTTTGGCTCTGCGAAGAAGTGGGTCAGAAGGTAACCATGGCGACGCCTCGGCACCGCGGAGGATCGGCGATGCCACTGTCTCCTGGAAGCCTTCAAGATTAGTTCAAGCCGTCCTTGCGTCCGTCCGTCCAGCCATCCTCGCACCGAGCTAGACTGGGACTTCCCGGCAGGACTGCACACCCTTCTGCCCCACGCCCTCGTGAGCATCCACAGTCTGTCAGTCAACCATCCACGCGCACTGCGAGCCTGAGGGTATCCAGCCGGTCTGGGCACCCCTTCCTTCCGCCGCACCCCCGCGAGCGCAGCAGAACTGAGCTCATCCAGCCGGACTAAAAGCCCCTCGTAAGCCCGGCGCATCCCTCTGTCAGTCCCCCCGTTTAAGACTGAGCTCCTTCACTCTTCTTCTATCTAGCCAGTTGACCCATCCATACGTGCGCAAAACTGGAGCATTCGCGCCGTCTGGGCGCCCCCTGTGAGAACGGTCCAGCCTTTGGTAGCCATCCAGCCTGGGTCTTTCCAAGCGGACCGTGCCGCGACCACTGCAAGTCCACTACCGCCTCCATCGCCCCCCCTGCCAATCCTTGCGTCCGCTCACCCATGTGTCAAGCAGCCTGCAAGCTCCAACAGTCTTTGTCCACCCGTCTGTCCATCAAGCAAGACTGACAGACTGGACGCAACCGCGCAATCTCCACAGCCTTTGCCCATGCAACATTTTGTCCTTTGCCATTTCCTTGGGGGGCAAGGAGTGTTGTTCTTCCCGTTCCTGTCCTCCCTACCTCGGAAGCCTTCATCGTGCCCCCCGGAGCCGTCCTCGTTACACGGTAAGACCCGCGCGACCTGTTGTGTGCTCTCCAACATTCGGCATGATCTGTTACTCAAATCCAAGACCTGAAGCTGTCTTTCACCTACTATCTAACACGTGGCACGATCTGTTACTCACTATTCATGACTTGCAGTTGTCTGTTGCGTACTATCAAAAACCTGGCATGACGTATTATGTACTATCCATGACCTGGTGCCATCTAATGTATACTGTTTAAGACTTGGCGCAGACTATTACATACTACCTAAGCCATGCTAACTTCCAAGCCCTGGTGCAATTTATTTTGCACCGTCAAAGATGACTGTACTCTGGAATATCGAGTAGGGAATATCATTATACCTTAATATTGTAGCCAGAATATGGAGGACAAAAATATTGAAAAGTAAGTGCATATAGGGAGGTATAGATTTACTGTTCTTAACTCCATATCTGCATGCCTTGAATATATATCTGTCATCAATGTACAAATATGCAGATAGAAAATCTATACATACTTAACTGTTGATAAATTTGCCCTCAGTATTTTGTGTATGATATTAAGAGAAAATTATATTCCCTACTTCAACCAAGACCTGTTACAATGAGTTACGTACTATTCAAGGCCTAGCAGAATTTACTGCATTTTCTCCAAAACTTGGCACAAATTATCACCTGCTTCCTGGGCCTGCGACACCTGTTAAGACCCTAGCACAATATATGATGTAATATCTAAGACATTGCAAGATCTATACCATAACTTTCCAAGACCTGGCAGAAAGTATTATGTACTTAGGCCACACCCAGTATATTATTTACTAAATAAAGCCTTGTGCAATCTCTAATGTTCTATCCCCTTACTTTATAGACTTTTCAAGTTCAAGTCCAATTAGTTTTACACTCTTGAAAATCTGGCACTATCTCTTATGGACAATGAAATATCTGTGTGCTATATTATTTATTTTGCAAGACCTGTTACGATCTACTATTCACTGCCCAATTACTGACAGGCGCTATTGTGCAGTATCAGAGTCCTGGCATGATTTATTACATTCTGTCCAACTCCTGGCAAGATCTATTTTGCAGTTTCATAGTTCTAGCAAGATTTTATACATACAGTCCAAGTCTTGGTATGCTCTAGTTAGAATGTACTGTCCAAGTCCTAGCACAATTTATTACATACTGTCCAAATCCTGGCAGATCTGTTGTTTGGAATTAAAGTCCTGCCACGATTTATTACACACTGTCCAAGTCCTGGCACGATCTGCTAGATACTCTTCAAGTCCCAGCACGATCTATTGCATGGAATTAGAGTACTGGCATGATGTATTACACACTGTCCAAGTCCTGGCACGATTCACTACAAACTTTTCAAGCCCTGGCACGATCTATTGCATGGAATTAGAGTCCTGGCACTTAGTACATACTCTCCTGGTACGCTCTACTTAGGACATACTGTCCAAGTCCTGGAAGGTCTATTACATACTGTCCAAATCCTGGCACGATTTACACAAGTAATCAAAAGGGACACAAACTGTCATTTACTACTCAAGAGCTGTATATTTTTTATTGTGCTATGAAATACTCTAAGGTATGTGTAATTTATTCTGTACTATCTAAAACCTGTGTGACCTTTTCTGTTTTGCAAAATACCTGAGCGACCCAAGATCTATACGATAAAAGGCGTGCATGATCCTGTTGACTAATTACACATGTCTGGCCTTAGATCTGTGGCATGCAAGGCCTGTGCCATAGAAGACTTATGCAATGCAATACCAGTTTTGCAGAATTTAAGACTTGCATGGTGTTATCAGTGGGTGGTTAAAAACATGAGCTGACGAAACAAGACTGGCCCAATGCAACACCTGTCCATAACAAGACCTATACAATCCATGACCTGAATGATCCAAGACAACTGAAATCAAGACCTTCTGTGATTCAAGATGCGCCTAATACAAGACTGGCATAATGTTATGTAAAACCTGCCTGAACCAGCACCAGCTGATGTGAGGACCTGCATGATCAAACACCTGTTCGATCAAACACATGTGCAATACAACACCTGTGGGATACAACACCTTTGCAATCCAGATGATTTGGCATCCAGAACCTGTGGTATCCAACACCTGTGGAATTAACAACTTCAGGATTCAACACCTGCATGAGAAACACCTGCAGAATCCAAGCCTTGCATTTTTCTGGACATGCACAAACCAACTTCCACATGACCCAAGATCTATCCGACCCCAGTCCTGTGTGATAAAATACATGCTTAATCAAATTTCTGTGTTACACTACAACTGCCCAATCTATGAATTGTGCAATTCAAGTTGAACTTTGTCCAAAACCTGTGCAATTCAAGAGAAGCATAGTCCAAGACCTGTACTCTCCAAGAATTACAGCATGTAAGACCTGTGCCATTCAAGGTGTGTGTGTTCCAAGATTTGGGATATCCAGCAAGATCAAAACCTGCACCATTCAAGACATGCTCGATCCAAGACCTTCTAGAGTCTAGACCTGCGCTGATCCAAGCTGTGAGCGAATCGAGACCTGTGGGTTCCTAGTTCTGCCAGGTTCAAAACCTGCACTATTCAAGACATGCTCGATCCAAGACCTTCTAGAGTCTAGACCTGCGCTGATCCAAGATGTGAGCGAATCCAGATCTGTGGAATCCTAGGTCTGTGAGATCCAAAACCTGCATGATCCAAGACTTGTGCAATCCGAAACCTGTGAGATGCAAGAACTGTGTTTTCTAAAATGCAAAAGACTATTTATTTTTGCATTTTTATGCAGCACACACTTGATTAGAAGGTATTGGAGCGTTTTACATGAGCACCAGTTACATTACAGAATGTCACTTTTTTTTTAGGCACAGGGAGATTAAGTGATTTGCCAAGAATCACAGGATATTGACCTGACTACAAAATTCGAAACTGGTTCTCCAGTTCCAAAGTAGGCAGGTCTGGTTGTAATGTCGCATCCTCTCCTCTCCCCAAGGAGACCAAGTTGTTGAATCACCTTTGTGAACAACTTGGTCTCCTGAGTTCTGCTCAATCTAAGAGCGAGCCCTCAACAGAAGATGTGTGCAACACAAGACATGCATGGTATACAAGTTCCAAGATCTGGCTAGGACCACATAAAACAGGAACATCCAAAGAACTGCATCATTCAAGGCCTGTATAACTGATAACCACACTAGATCTGCAAAACCAAGGCCTACAGGAATCAAAACCTGCACACCCCAATACCTGCATGAACCAATTCCAGCTCAATCCAAGGCTGCTTGATACACACTCACAGAACTCATCAAAAGACTGCACCAGTTCAGAATCAAAGAAGCCTCCCTCAGATGGATGGGATCTTTCCTCACAGGACACACACAAAGAATCTGTCTCCCCTCTTCACTTCGCAACCTGTGGAGTCCCTCAAGGTTCATCACTCAGTCACACCCCCTTCAACACCTACATTGTGCCGCTAGCCGACATCGTCAGAACCCATGAAATTAACATCCTATCCTACGCAGATGACACGCAGCTCATCCTCTTGCTCTCAGCAGACCCTACCACAGTGAAGAACAACTTTCACAACTGCATGAAGAACGTCACAGCCTGTATGAAGGACAACTGCCTGAAGTTCAACACAGACAAAACCGAAGTGCTGATCTTCAGCAGCCATGCCTCCATTTGGAACGACACCTGGTGGCCAGCAAAACTCGGACTCACCCCTTTACCGAAAAACCACGCCCACAACCTCAGCGTCATCTGGACCGCAAACTCTCCATAAAACAACAGATTAATGCTGTCTCCTCAGCCTGATTCCACACTTTCCACAAGTTCTAAAGAATCTTCAAATGGCTCCCCAAAAACACCAGGAAAAGTCACGCAGGCCCTAGTCACCAGCTGCCTGGACTACGGCAACGCACTCTACACAGGTACCATCAGCGAACTCATGAGAAGACTCCAGACGATACCTACCCAACCTCAACCTGCCCAAAAGGACCCACCTCACCCAGCACCCAGCACCTGAGAAACCTCCACTAGCTCCCCCTCTAAAATAGCAAAAGATGGCAATTCAAACTGCTGACTCATGCCTACAAAGCCCTCCATAACCAAGGACCAGCATACTTTAACCAACGTCTAAACTTCCGCCAACCATCCAGGAACCTCCGCCCACCTCGCCCTTGCACAGACACCACGCATCTGCCGCAGCCTCACCCGAGGCCGCTCCTTTTCCTGCCTCACCGCCAAGTCCTGGAACGCCTCCCATCCCCCTCCACCTCTGAACTTCCCCCTCGCTGACAGACTTCAGAAGGAAACTCAAGACCTGCCTCTTCGACTGAACCCAGCAGCCCAGCACCTGGATACTCTAACGGGTAATAGGTCACTTTTACAAGTACCAAGTGATTGATTGAAAGGCTCACACACCCAAGACCCGTACATCCCCAGACTGCCACAATCACTTCTATTTGGGGTACAAACAGTGTTTCAACGGAGCGCACTGTGACCAGCAGTATAGAAGCTTGGGACACCCAAGAGCCCTTCAGCATTCCCCCATCCCAAAACCACAGCTCGATGTTGCCCCTTACACACCACCTCATCATTTTCTACGACCCCTCACATTCTTTGCCCCAATCTTAGAAAAACCCACTCATCCATCCACTCGATGTTGACGGATCGCAGATCCACTGTAAACACTGTTGTTTAGTAGCCCTGGGCTCATTGGCGAGCCAGATTGTCCAACGTGTGTCATCTTAAACCACGAGACAAACCTTTGTCATCAGAAGACATTGTCTGCCAGACCATTATGAAGAGGTGAGGGCTGGTTATCACTAAGTGACGGGATGTACCTGTAATGGCGCTTTATGTATCACCGAGCCACCTTTCAGTAAGGACAAGAGGTGATGGATGCTGGTTGGAAGAAAGCGATATCTCAGGAAATAAACTACCGTGCCAGCCATAGTCGAAAAAGCAGCCTGCTAAAGTTCAATACTGTGGGTTGCGTAAGTAGCACCAAATTAACAAATATGTTGCGCAACTCCAAGTCCGAGGTGTTTCCGTCTTCTCTGGCTGCTATTGCACGCGCCGGTGCCTTCCAGGCTTGGGCCCTTCTAAGCTGCGTCGCTCCCGCGCCGGCCGCCTCACGGCCACTCAGGCGTTACGTGTACACAGGCCACGCTCAAACGGAGCGAACAGTAGCCAGCTTGGCCACCCCACAATGGGCGTTCCGGGACCAGAGGCATGATCGATGTTGTATCGATTGGACATCGGAAATGACCATTAGGAAGGGGACTAGGAATATTAATGATATGCTTGGTTCACTACGCCCTGACGACCATCATTGACGACCTTTTATGTTCTGAATACGTTTTTTTGTAGAGAGATTAATGCGCGTTTACAAGAGAATTTATGTGCGTCCTGGGGTATGGGTCACTGTATTATGATGCTGTTACAGACATTACGGTAGGATTACAGTGTTGCTTATTAGGTTCGGTTCCTGTCGTAACAATATCTTCAGAACCCGCGATCGATTCATAGGTTCATCCAGGGCCTCTCCGTCGTTTATCCCGCGGAGGCTCCTTAATCGAACGCCATAAATGGTTGAGCAGTAGTAACAGCTATATTGACGTGCTAGTAGCGATTTACATCTGCAGTGCGTGGAATTAATTAGCCAGTGTTGTTAAGATCAAGAAAGATTAGTGGCCTGAATCAGCCAAACAGTGCGAAAAAACACGGTCCTAAACGAAAATGACTTAGTCAGATCGACTCGACCTATCATAACTTAATCAGGGCATAACGGGGGAATCAAAAACAGCCCCGGAAAAAATGCTCAAACCAGCTCCGCTCCCTTCGTCTCCTCGCGTTATCGCTCTCTTTCATTCCATCCATTCTCTCTTTCTCCTCTTTCTCTTCTCCCGCTCCGACCGCGGTCTCTCTACCTCCCTCCCTCTCGTCCTCTCTCTTGAAGCCTCCCAGTGCCTGGTGCCATTACCCTCGGCAGCTGGAGAACGTGCCGAAGGCACCATGAGCGGCCTGGTCTCTTAAAACCTGGCTCCAAGGGCTCACCAGGGAGAAGGCACAAGCCTGTCCAGCCCTGAACTTAATTGCAGCATATTTTCGTTTCTGAAACATTCTCTTCACTCCACTGAATTTGTAGTTTTTTCCCCCTGGAATTGAAGAACTCCTTTAATTCTGGTTGACACTTGCTTTATTATAAAAAAATAAAAACTTCAAAATTAATTCCTACAGTTGCGTTCGATATTTCTATAGGTTGACTGTAATTTGATGGAAAGCACTGTACAAAACATACACACACGCACGCGCGCACGAGGACCCTCATTCACTCATAATGCGTGGCAGTGAGAGAAAAGCGAGCTACCCAGGGTATGCTTCGGTCGATATATTTCACAATAGCATGACGCATTTCGACCTGTAGGGTCTTGTTCACCTGAATTCGGAGAGATCGTTCATTTCAAGATTCACGAATTCAATAAAAAAAATTAAGAGCACACCATGGTAAGGAGATTTTTCTCAGTTATTCTATTGTGGCTTTGCGAATCTGTCTACGTCTACGTAAATCTGCCACACCACACTCTGATTGGTACGCTGTCGGAAACGTTTTTTTGTGTGCAGTTTTTATTAAAGCACGAACTTGACCCGAAGGTATTATTGAAGCGCTTTACATGAATACCACCTTACACGAGGAGACATTCGCTTTTGGTAGGCAAGGAGATTAAGTGATTTGTACAGAATCACAGGATGGTGAGCCGACGCAGAGGCTTGAATCTGTCTCCAAAGTCGGCGGCTCCGGCCGTTAGGCCACATCCTCTCCCCTGTTGCTGCTGCCATTAATACTCAACATCGAGCACCTTGTGAGGAAAAAGAAAAGGGTCATAACGGGGCAGGAGGAACCTACCCTGAACCTCAGGACTATGTAAGGGGGTCAAAAGGAATATACAAAAAAATATTTTTATCACAGGATGTGCATATCCAAATCCTGAACCTTCCCTGGGATCACCGGGTCCACGATTCCCTAATCCAGCATTGAATTTGTGAATCCTGTTTAAAATAAAAATGGAAAAGAAAGCATTCACTGCACTATAGCTGGACTTAGTCAATGACCACAATCAGTGGCTTGAGAGTTGGCCCGGCCCCCATGGCATGTTTGGGCGCTCCAGCCAACCCCTTCTGTGCTTAGCTGAAGGACTTGTGTTGTAGGGGTTGGATGCATGATGTGATTGGATGTAGAGCCGGGCACCTGTTGCCAAGCCCCTCAGCAAGTGACCAAAGTCAGTGTTCAGAGCTGGTTAGCCTCTTGCAGTGGGTTGTGGACTAGGTCTGGCCAAGCAGCTCACCCCTGCTATGCACAGCTGAATGCCATGCACAGTGGGGTTGACTGCCTGCTTAAGGTTAGGCGTGGAGTCTGGCCACAGGCTTGTGCCTGTGGCCAACCCACATTATGCACAACCAAAAGCTATGCAGAGTAGGGACTGGCTGCTTATCGTTGGTTTGATGCAGGGAGCAGCTGCTTGTGTTATATGATCAGAAAGAACAGACATTAACTGAAAATGCTCATGGCAAGCTTTGGTTATAGCGTATTAATTAACATATGGTTTAAAAAAGCATCACAACTCACTTAACAAGGATATTGTGCTGCATAACTAAATACTTATAAGGTCCCAAAGGCGAGACCTATTGGCTATGCCAATGCTTGTTTATGCCCTGTAGCCGAAGGAACATTGCTACGCATAGCTTGACTAAGGGGAAAACGGTCACACAGCATGGCGCATGATGCCAACATTTTAGAAGAGGAAAGAAGGAGATTTTAACAAAATAATCAGGAGGTTGTATTTCCCCCACTGACTTCTATTGAAACAAAGGGAATTTCAGACGGGAAACAGACAATTGTAAGCCATTTTTGCTTCAAAAATCGGGAGTCTCCCGCCTGCGTCGGGTCTATTGGCATGCATGCACGCACTTTTGTTTATAGAAATGAGCTAGAGCTGACGTTACGACGAAGAATAAAATGGGGTACAAGTTTCCTTGACGGTGTCTTTGGGAGGTTGACGGTTATTTCCCTTGTGCTTAAATTCCCTTCAAGACAATAGTGCTCGTGGTCCTGTTGATACTGGCACACTTAACGAAGTCCACGTGTATACTAATAATGCTGGGATCCTCCCGCTCCCCACCCGGCGTGTGGCACAATAATGAATCCCCTGGTATCTCAGGATAACAAAAATATCTTCACCCTCAGTTTTAGGCACTGGCGTCCTTTGCCCACAAAGCACAATGGCAATGCCTGCTGAGTCCTCCTCTGCAAACTACAGCTCCCAGAGCTCCACTCGCTTCAGTAAAATCACACAACCCCTTTCAATGCCCCCCAAGACTCACCTGCTTTCGGTGCCCACTCGAATACTCAGCCCCAGTTTCCCCTTTCAAATGAGACCCGGCCTTGACAGCAAGGCACCTGCCGGGAAACCGAGTCCTGCTCGTTTGGGGTCATTTGATCGACGAAGAGGTAACGCGAGCCCAAATACTACAACTCCCGACAGACTCTACGCTGCCGACGCGCCCGCGCCCTACCTGTGTCTAGCTTCCCGCACACGCTACGTTTAGTCACACCCTGACTCAGCCTGTCGTGTAGGCTGATGGGATATGGTGTTTTATTTTATCATTTTATTCCAGGCAGTAATAAGGAGACAGAAAGCTTACAAACTACGACTCCATTATAGCTTCTAGAGGAGATACGTAAGGGGCACGCTCGGTACACGTTTAGGACTAGCGGTTGCTAAGAAACGGTAACACCTTGGTTGAAACAAGGACAACAATGGAGGAGCGGGGGCGAGCGAGCGCGGCAGCCTGCTCAGCTGACCACACGCTCGTGCGTCATGGCCTTTTCCCGGCATGTGTTTCCAATTATCGCGCCCGCGTCTGGGCACGATAATGGGAAACAGATGTCGGCCGCGCGGGTAACCGCCCGAAAAAGGCCATGACGCACGAGCGTCTGGTCAGCTTTGAAAACCCCCTACATAATGCTTCGCCAGAAGCAGCGCTTGAGCGCTACTCTAGGCTCAACCTAAAAACCACACTTAAAGTGCACATATGGATACAAATGAAAAGAAAAACACTGACTTTCACAATTGAGCCATCCAAAGCATACATTTCACACCAAATACAATGTTTATGACATTACAATATTTGTAACAATAAATATTAGCGCCTAAAAGTAAATGTACTTAAATAACAACAAATACCCCAATAAATTAGACTACTTTCATAGTTGTCTCTGCCAAAGTGGTAAAGGTAATGTGATATGTAATCTCATCTGCAACATGATTTACAACATTTGTAATTGCATCCGTTTCATCAAGGGGAAGGTCGTGCAATGCATTTGGTGCGTATTTGGTGTGAGAGTTATGGTTTGCATGGCTGTTGTGCGAGCCAACCCACTGTGCACTGTCGTAGGGAGTTTCAAGCTATATACTTCGTAAAAAAGAATGAAATCCCCTGGAAAAAACCAGTTAATGTTCTGGCTTAAATGCAACAAACCACTGAAATTCACCAGTTATGGTACCAAAGCACACAACAAATGCCATAATGTGCGTAGAGCACTGTGCTCAAATACCAATTTGCAAGCAGTCCAGAAACAAAGGCAAGAGCGACAAATGACCGGGGTGCAGGTTATGGTGTGTGCTGTGTGCTTTGGTAACCATTATTGGCGAATTTCAGATCCAAGCCTGATTTTCAGGATATTCACATGGGAGAAATTTACTTAGAGTGAATCTAAACGGAGCACAATTACTTTGCCAGTAGTTACCCTGTAAATCAGAAGCAAACCCGACCATTCTGCAGCTACACTATTCACGATCAATACCATAAAGTTAACTGCTCCATGGCACTTCAGTGACATATACAATTATAAATGTGTAACAGAGAATTATTGGGATGCTTTACACTGAGGCGTTCTGAGTGATCTCAAATAGACAACAAGAACGAAGCTTGAGTTGTCTATAAAGTAACACAGAACCCCAAAGTGGAAAACATCTCAGTAATTCACCTTTTTACCCATCTATAATTGTATGTTATGTTTGGCCCCCAAAATCATCTGCACCTGCTTTCAACTGCAATGCAGAGGCAGAGTAGTAATAGGTGAGACAAACATAACATGGCCTCTGTTATGTATCCCTGTCCAAAAGGTAAACAAATTAAAACTTACTTGCCATCCTTGACCAACACCATCCTCTTTCTTGCCTTCCTTCCCCCTCCTGCAGCTGTGCTTTCTGCTTTCATTCAAAGCCGACAAGCAGAGCTGTACTGACAGGCTCTCAGAGCGCCCTGGCAGCCTGTCCTGGAAGGCCTATATGACGTAGCAACAGTGGGTAACGAGTTTTGTTATCAATTGTTGCTACGTCATATCAGTGAGTTATGAAATTTAGATAAACTATAGAGGTTCTCTGTGAGAGACATGCATAACAAGTATTGTTACAAGGGCGTAACATAAAATGACGAGGATGCAGAATGTGATTAGGGGCCCAAGTCTCCCATATTTCACAGATATTCATTGGTTTTAGGCTGAATGGGTCTCCCTGAAGGGTTGGGGGCTCACATGTATTGTATTGTATTCTATGTGAGACTTCTATAGTGCACTGTCACCCCACGGGTATCCTGGCGCTTCAGATTACTCAGTAGACGCTATGTGTGGTACATTTTCATACAGCCAGATGGTCATAGCTGCAGCATGGTTAGACATGTGCCACAGGGGCTGCAGGGGCCTGTGTTACGCCGTTGTTTTATTATAACCCAACTCATTGTTATTTTTTGTTTATCTGCATGGGTTATATAGCTCAAGGCTTCAAATTTAACCAAGTCTATGCACTCTTATGGACCTGATATTCCCAATTGAATGGAAACTGTCCCAAGGCGTCATTGTGCTCCATCTCAATGGTACTTATTTTCATATCCCAAAAGGATAAAACACTGAGTATACTATGCCAGGACTCCGACCTGAACTTGCGGGTTGCACATGGATCTCTGTAGCAGATGCTCAATCCACTTAATTATTTGACAGTGTGATTATTCTGAATGCAAATTGAAACACTTTCCTGTTGCTGCCTCAAACAAAAAGTAATTTGAAAATGTATCTAAGCACACACTGCAGAAACTACTGAAGGGTTAATTCTCAGGCAACCTCCCATCAATGCTACTCATAGCACGCAGGGAAGAGAGTCCAGAATATATAAAAATATATGTCTGCCTTTATCCACCCATATCTCTTTCTATCTTCCCCCCCTCTACCCCTGTATATGAGTCTCAGAACTCTCATTTCCATATGAAACAGGCTCTTTTCCTGTCTCTCATTGTACCTTAATTTATTACTCACACTTAAACGGGCGGAAAAGGCCCAATGTGAAGATGGTTTGTCATTACCTATTCAGTTCTATGTCCATCAGCAGCAGCAGCATGTAATGTGCTACTTCAGGGTGCCATGCTAGGGGATTGTTTAACACAGCCCACTGTGGTGATACACGCTAAACAATGGCTGCCCCAATCAAGGGAAGGGGGTCACATGCAATGATAATAAATGCTCAAATTCCTGCGGATCCTGAGTATTATGTTTCATTCTCATTCCCAGTTCAACATAGCTGTCTATCTAAGACAGCTGGTGCAGTACAGGTCAAATTAAAACAGCATAGCTTTCTGAGTGATTGTGATGATTCCATCATATGTCTGGATGATATTAAATCAAACCAAAGGCTACCTACGTCACCCAAGTTCATAAAAAACTAAAGGATTATGACAATTCTGTCATATTTCTGGATGTTACACTATCAAACTAAAGGTTACTCAAATCACCAAAGCCCTCCAAGAAATTAAAGGTTTGTGGCAAATCTGCCATATGTCTGGATGATAATTGACCAAACCTAAGCCTATCTAAGCCACCCAAGTCCATTAAGAAATTACAGAAATTAAAATTGGATTCTAGTTTTAGTCAAACGAATAGCCCTGTCATATGTATGGATGATAGCCTAGAAAATCAAAAGGTAGCAAGGAAGCAGGCGCTGATGATAGCATCTCCAAAGTTAATTAATAACATAAAATGCCACCAAAACCCAAGCTCTGGCGAGTCAATTAATCAGCTATTAAAAGCCAACACTGGTATGGATCCTTTTAGTTCTGTGCCTACAGAGAGCTGTAAATATACTGATTTGAAACAAACATTAACACCCCAAAAGATTAATCTTATGGAGTCAAGCCAAAGCCCCATGACAGTTGTTCAAATGGATAACTCATTAAATTCTGCTGATCTTTCCTTCTTGGATAAATATGATGTACCTAATTCTGTGGAAGCAAAATCGTCCAAATTTCAAAGTACATTAAGTGTAATGGGGTGACCCAGTATCCCTCAGAACCTGGGAAATCTAGTAGTATGCAACAACAATTGGTTCTGTTGGGGAAGTTATATTTCTTTTACAAAAACATTAATTAATCCCAAACATTCTTCGAGATGTGGCGAATCAATTGTGCCTCAATACGAACAAAATAATGCTTTAAGACACCAAAGAGAGAGAGTTTGTAAGAATGGTGTATCATCAATGATATATCGTGAAGTGATGCAAAATAATAACTTGTCACAGAAACACACAGGACTGTTAAGAAACATATACAATAATGGAAATGAAACTACAGGAATGAACAAAAATGAAGACTAAAACAGAATTAACACATATAATGATACAAAGGTTACATAAATAATTCTTTTTAGGGTCTCCCAAAGGAACAGGTGACTGTACAAGCAGATGTCCTTTTTAACTTGGAAATGAAAATGGCTTGACAGGAATAGGGAGCACCAATAATTATCGTTCTGGAAGAATGCGCAACATCACAGGAAATAATCCCAATTATTCAATCAGGATTTCATAAGGGTCAATCCACAATCACCAATTTATTAACCCTCACCATACTGGCAGAGGGCGCTGTTTAAAAAAAAAACAAAACTTATATATTTGTTTTATTGACTTAAAAGTTGCATTCGATTCTGTTCCACGATCCATATTATGCTGAAAACCTGCTGGATGATATATACCCCAAAAGCTTCTCAATGCTATTATACTCTTGTACACAAACACTTGGGTTCAGGTTAAGTTAGGCGATGGATCTGGCCGGTCTCGGAGAATCAAAACCTGCAATGGTCTTAAACAGGGCTGTGTATTGGCTTCATGCCTTTTTAATGTCAGATCTGTCACAGCATTTTGAAACTGTTAATGCCCACCCTCCCAAACCTGGCAATGATCATCTTAAATATCTTCAGTATGCTAATGATATGATTCTACTTAGTCAAACCCATAGAGGATTACAATGACTAATCACTGCTTTTGATGAATATATTACAGCCAATTGGAGATGAATGTCAAGAAAACCAAGATTATGAAAATTGGCCAGTGAACCCTAAGACATGACTCTGGAAAGTGAGAGGAGGGCCATTTGAGGCTGGGACGACATACAAATATTTGGGCATTTTTTTCGATATTAAAGTGTTGTTGAAAAGTCATTTTAATGGGGTCTCTTGAGATGAATAAGCTTAGTTTTAAACAGCTTTTAAACGGAAAGATAAAAATTCATTCATTCCTGGTGGATAAAAAGGCTTTAGCTGCAAGGAAGCACACCTGGTCAATGATCAATTCGCATCAAAGTTTGGGAATTCAGCCCTATCTGACTACCTACTTTCCATCACCTATGAGGGACACATTTTTAAAAGTACAACCTAGCAGGTATCCCACTAAGGACGGCATGCCAAAATTGACCCAACATTGGACAATTAGTCACTGTAGACTGTGTGGGCTTTCACAAGAAACTCTATTGCATATTGTTTGTGTCTGCCCAAACTTGCTCAATGCACATTGTATTCTGTTAAAACCCTCTTTTCTCAATGTAGGGGTGAGATCTGCTCGTCAGGCCCTCATTTTATGTTTGTCTGGTGCTTCAATTTCATCAAATTGTCAGTTGATAACATTCTAACTATTGCAGAAAGAATGCTTGCATCTGTAGTTTAAAATGTGTTTTTAAAGTATTATTTAAAACAAGTGCTCTATTTTTCTACTAAGAGGCTTAGCCTGTTTTCCTCTCTCATGTTTTTGCATTTTGCACTTTCTTGGCTACTGCCTGAATACATTATATGACAGGATATTTACAGTTATATCTTGTACCATGGCACCTTTGTATTAGTATCACAGTATTTTTATGCCCAAAGTTGCAGTATTTATTTATGCTCACAGGTTTTATATGCATTGCCCCTTTGCTCATTTTGTGGTGTTTTTATTGACCAAATAATAAGTAGGTTATTTTTTCATAGGCATATGGCACTTTGAAGTCTTATTTGGTTTCTTGCTGGTCGCTCTAATTTTAATGTGGGGGAAATGTCTTTGTAAAGAGAATTTATGAATAGTAGTGTGCTCCCTGCTATAAGCACTTGGCACTTTTATTGAACCTGTATATTTTGTTTCCATGTTAGTATAAATGAATTTCTATGTTTAACTTCAAGGTATTTAATGTACATAAGTGTATAATTTGCTTTGTTTTGTGTACTGTAATATATCATTTTGTGATGATTTTTATTAATCAGACAATAACTCTTACTTACTACACACACTTAGGACAGGTCTATCTTTTTATGTATGTAGTTCTCTGCCCCGACTGCGGAGTCTCCTTAGTCATAAATTTACTGTTAAATCATAGTTTGTGAATACTGAAAAGAATAAACTTACACAAAAGTGTAAGTTTATCTTTGTGAATCAGGCCCTAAGTTGTTATTGCCAAAAGGTACTGATTTTAATGCCCTCGCACGCGTGAAAGGTTAGGCAGGACATGGAATTTGAACTTGAGAGCTGCATTATACACAGTCATCTGCGGGACTAAGTTAACCTACTGAGTTATTTACTTGAGTGCTTTGCAGTGCAACATAGCATTGCTAGGAACACTTCAGAGCACTTCGAGACCTGTGGGAGAGAATGAGGAGAGAGTAGCAGGTGGGTTAAGAGGAGGAACACCGTGAGAAGGCCAGAAGAGGTGGTTGACACACAGTTAGGGTACTGTGACAATAGGAGAAGAGTTTAGAGGAATGAGAAGGACAGTGGGTGGTTGTGACTGTAACACACACATTACCCCTATTAGTGTTGATGCATGGTAAGGATACTTGATGTGCATTTATTTATGTAATTTGCTTTTGTGTATTTGAGAAATTTTGCCATAATTATGCAAAGGTATGCACAGTTACGCAAAATGGAAATCTATCATTTCATGCAATATTTTAGCACAAAAATGTGTCCACGTGTCAATTTTTTCAGTGCAAGGACGTATTTAAACAAAAGCGCCACAAACCACAGCTACTCGTGTTCTGTTGCTCCTGTGCATTCGTGGTAAATTTGTACCGTGAATGGCACATCGCATGATACATTTTTACAGTAAATGGTGATTGATCACACAGAGTGGCATAATAGAATAATTTTGGAAATTTCATATAACAAGCGTAACAGGAAATTCCAGAAATTGCGCGAAATATACTTGAGTACATGACTTGTGTCTTGCTGTTCTTACATGTGTAGTAGATATAAACTAGTTTTAACTAAAACCAGGAAACAAGGGGTCAAATCCATGCAGTAAAATAAATTCCAATAATTAGGTCTTGTATAGTGTGTCCTCCATTTTCCTATGTGAGAATATAATCTTGAGGTATTAAGCATTGTTTTCTCTAGCCATTTAAACTGCTCTGTTTTAATAACATGGAATTTGACCTTTGCACTGTAATAAAAAATGCGTGAATGTGTATTTATTAGTACACACAAATGTAGAGAGACAGAGAGAAATACATAGTTGAAACAGTGTAATATCATCCAATATTGCATCTAGGGATCATAAACCATGAAACTGAAAGCTGAGTTGTTTGCAAATGTCATCAAAACCCAAGATGGGAATATAGGACCATATTACATATTACTCATTATGTTTTACGTATTTTTTTCAGAGTAATTACTTGAAAAGGCTGTTCAAAGTGCAGCTACTAATGAACTCTGCTTGGAATTTTAATGTTTAGGATTTTACTTTTCAAGAATAAATCATTGATAAAACAGTAGACTATGATCATGACCAGTGGATTTATGTGATTCTGTGGCTGCAATATGCACTGCTTAATTACGGATTTTTCACATTTACCTCATAATTTGCCACATCATCTGCAAATTTCAACAAAAATGCTGTTTCTAGCTCAAATGGATGAAAAAAATACAACCAGAGAACATGCTGCATAATGTTCCTTACCTTGCCTCACAATTTAGATAACCATGCCACACAATCTGGTACTCCAATGCTGCATAGCCTCGTAGCCCTGACAATGGTTGCTCTGCAGAGTGTGTTGGGGTTTGTAATTATGATGGTAAAACCCATATTGCACAGGAAACTGTGAAATATTTTAAATATTTCACGTTTCCCTGTGAAATATGAGTTTTATACTATTGCATTTTGTGCAAGAAAAGCATCCGAACATGTATTATAAACATATGTCTGTCTTAGGTGTATGTGAAATTTGTGTAATTTGCTTGTGCATAATTATGCAAAATATCGATAAAATTACAAAAATTATGCAAAATGCAAATCTGTTATTTTGCGCTTTATTTTATCATAAAATGCCCCTCACATCCATTTTTGAAGTGAGGACACATTTCATGATTTAAAAAAGTGGTGAAAAATAGCCGCTTTCATTCTGTTGTTCGCATGCGTTCACTGTACATTTTTACCACAAATGGTGAGTAATTATGGGAAGTGACCTAACGGCCTAATTTGGGGAATTTGCCTTTACATACAAGTGTAACAAGTAATTCCTAAAAATGTCAAAATTTTGCTGGCATAATTCTCTCTCTCTCTCTGTGTGTGTGTGTGTGTGTGTATATATATATTCCTTTAAACCAATCGGTTCCCAAAAACAGCGCGGTCATTTGAAAGGGTGCAGGTGTTCAGGACAGAAGCTTGTCCTGCCAATATTAATCATCAAAGAAAATACATTGCACTCCTGGAGTCTATTGCAAAGTTTTCTTCATTCATTGGCCATCCATTGCCCCAAAGCACACCAACATCAACGAGTTTCGACTACCAAGTCTTGTTCACGATAAACTGAGTCCCTTTTCAGTTTCTCTATATATACAGAACTCCCACTTTTGCTCATAATGAAGCATTGTGGGATATGTAGTTTAGTATTAAAACATTACTTACAGAAATGACTGTAAAAAGGGGGTCCTGACACCGCAATCACAATGCGACTGCACATGGTGCGGTCGCATACTCCCATTTCTCAATGGGAGCTTGTGCTGCGGGCGGTTTCTGCCCGCAGCACAAGCTCCCATAGAGAAATGGAGTTTGTGTAAATCCCTGCACCGCGGTGCAGGCCCCTCTGCCACGCGGTCAGAATCTTTCTTACCCCCTCTGACTGTTGAACATAGTGTTTATCCTGATTGCGTCTTTATTACCTTCTTTATTAACCAATCTTGAGGGTTTAACAGATCTTCCTGGTGGCTTACACCATATTAACCTCTTTATTCTTTTCCACAGCGGTTTATAAAACCTTCTAGGGCCATCTTTTCTCTGAGAAATGATCTAGCAATTATGCCTGAGCTTCATGGAATTTGGCCTCGAAGCTGCAATCGCGCTTAAGTCTAACTAGTTCTCCATATGGAATTTCCATTTAACCCTCTTGGGTGGCTACTCATTTCATATCATACAAATTTCCTGCCGTTTTGTTCCTAAAAAGGGAATTCACTAAGGTGCTATCTCTCACTTTCAAACTAATATAAAGGAAATCTATTGTACTCTTACTTTGTGTCACTGTGAACTTAAGATTTAGAGCATTCTTGTTTAACTGTAGGATCAAATCATTGAGTCTTTTGATAGTGCCACTCCGTATGAAGAAAATTTTATTTTTTAGTGTAGCTACATAGCAACATCTGACATATTCACTGATCGTTGGATCGATGTACACCTGTTCCTCCAACTAGCCCATCAAAAGGTTGAAGTAGCAAGGGACGAAACAGGTACCCATGACAGCCCCTTGTAACTGATTGTACATGCAATCATTGAAAAAGAACACACTCTGCTGCAAATAAAAACTTATCATGTCCAATAGCATCCTGTTATGTCCAAGCAAACTGATTGTCTGTCTCTGATAAAAATGTTTGCAGGCTTTCAAGCCTTCCTGGTGCTTTATACAAGTATGAAGAGATTGTGAATCTAGTGTTACCCGACTATAACTTTGCTCCCATCGAATATGGTACATTTTTCCCGAAAGATCAGAGCTGTCTTTCAAATGAGATGGTAATGTCTCAACAAAAGGGAAAATGAAAAGGTCAATATATATTGATGTTGATTCCAGGAGACTTCCGATAGCCAAAACTATAGGTTGTCCTGGAGGATTGTCCATATCCTTATGTACCTCTGGAAGCAAATAATCAGTTGGAATAACATGATTATCAGTCTTTAAAAACTGATACTCCTCTTAGATTAAAAGTCCCTAATTTCTCCAAATTGTCAACATATCATGGTACCTCTGGATCAAATCTTAATAACAGTCCTTCTTAATTTCCACATCACCTAAATTGTTGGGGGCTGTGGGGAGAGCCGTAGGTGCTGGTGGAAGTCGGTATTTTTTTATAAAGTGTTTGTTCCGTCATCCACCCGGGTGAGCCACATGCAGGGAAATCATTGGGGCCACAGGTTGAGCCCCAATGCCCCCATGGCCCCTGCCGACTCCCCAGTCAGCACCCATTGTGGTACTGGTAGGAGCGAGCTCAGTAACTTTGCTCTGACCTGGTCAAGAGCTGTATTTTTCACCGCTCCCACCCGGGTTAGAGCAAGGTTATGTTCCCTGCTCAGGAAAGTGCAGGCTGGGTATGCCCACACTCTCACAATCAGGAACCATCAGTGTCCCAAGGGATGGGGGTCCCTGAGACACTGCTTGGATCGGACCCCAGGGGATGAGGTCCCTGTGGCCTATGTAGGCTCAGCTCAGGGGACCTGATGCCCCTACCCTGTTAACAATATTGGTCCTGGGGATGTGTTTCCTGAGGCTCTATTGTGGCTCGTGGAGGGGGACTGCACTCACCCTCTATCACTCAAATTGAAAATGTCCTAGGAGATGGGGTCCCCATGTGCCCCTTCACCTAATTTTCAAAACTGCCAAAGGGATTGGGGTCCTCTGGGTCTCATAGAGGCTTGGGAAGGGGGGCACATGCCCCCTCCCGAATGTTCTAAAGAGTTGACTGGCGCAGAATCAAGTGGCATTGAGTGGCATAGCGTAGAGTCAAGTGGCGTAGAGTCAAGTGGCGTAGAGTGGAATACAGTAGATTGGGGTAGAGTGGAGTAGCATAAAGTGGAATGGCTTAGAGTGGAATACTGTAGAATGGAGTAGCAAAGAGTGGCCAATACTCTAGTGCTTAGTGGAGTGGCATAGAGTGAAGTGGAGTATAGTAGAGCGGTGTAGAGTGGAGCGGCAGTGGAATAGCATAGAGTAGAGTGGCTTACAATGGAGTGGAGTAGAGTGGAGTGGCATAGAGTGGAATAGCATAGAGCGGAGAAGTGTAGAGTGGAGTGGCACAAAGTTGAGTGGCGTAAAGTGGAATGGCGTAGAGCGGAAACCCTTACAGTGGAGTGGCATAGAGTGGCATAGAGCGGAATAGCGCAGAGAGGAGTGGCATACAGTGGAGTTGCATAGAGCGGAATGGCGTACAGCAAAGTTGCGTAAAGTGGACAGGCGAAGAGTAGAATAGCATAGAGTGGAGTGGCATAGAGTTGAATAGCGTAGAGTAGAGTGGCATAGAGTGGAATAGCACAAAATGGAGTAGCGTAGAGCAGAGTGGCTTAGAGTGGAATGACAGAAAGTGGTATACCGTAGGGTGGAGTAGCATAGAGTGGACTGGCATAGAGAGGAGAGTTGTATAGTATAGTGGCGTAGAGTGGAATAGCATAGAGTGGAATAGCGTAGAGTGGACTAGCATAGGGTGGACTGGCATAGAGTGAAGTGTCGTATAGTAGAGTGGTGCAGAGTGGAATCGATAGAGTGGAGTGTCATAGAATGGAGTGGCATAGAGTGGAATAGCATAGAGTGGGTTGGAGTAGAGTGTAATGGCATAAAGTGGAGCGGTGGTCAGTAGAGTGGAGCATCATAGAGTTGAGTGGGATAGAGTGGAAAGTATAGAGTGAGTTGGCGTAGAGTGTTGTGACATACAGTGGAGTGGTGTTCAGTAGAGTGGCATAGAGTGGAATTGCGTAGAGTGGATTAGCAGAGGGTGGAGTGGGGCAGATGAGAGTGGCATAGAGTGGAGTGCCATAGAGTGGAGTGGAATAGAATAGAGTTGAGTGATGTAGTGTTAAGTGGCATAGAGTGGAGTGTCAGAGTAAAGTGGGATAGAGTGGAATATCATAGAGTGGAGTGGCATAGAGTGGAGTGGCGAAGAGTGGAATAGCATAGAGTGAAGTGCCGTAGAGTGGAGTGGCATAGAGTAGAGTGGCATAGAGTGGAAAAGCATAGAGTGGAGTGGCATCGAGTGGAGTGGCATAGAGTGGAATAGCATAGAGTGGAGTGACGTAGAGTGGAGTGGCATATAGTGGAATAGCATAGAGTGGAGTGTTGTATAGTAGAGTGGCGTAGAGTGGAATAACGTAGAGTGGAGTGGCGAAGAGTGGACTGGCATAGAGTTAAGTGCCATATAGTAGAGTGGCGTAGAGTAGAGTGGCGCATAGTAGAGTGGCATAGAGTGGAATAGCATGGAGTGAAGTGTCATAAAGTGGACTGGCATAAAGTGGCATAGCATAGAGTGGGTTAGCATAGAGTGTACTGGCATAGAGTGGAGTGGTGGGCGTTCAGTGGATTTACATATAGTGGAGTTGTGGAGAGTGGATTGTCGTAGAGTGGAGAGGCATAGGGGGGAGTCAAGTAGAGTGGTGTCAAAGAGTGGATTGGCATAGAGGGGAATGTGTAGTGGGTTAGTGTAGAGTGTAGTGGCATAAAGTGGAGTGGCATACAGTAAAGTGGCATAGAGTGGAATAGCATAGAGTGTAGTGGCGTACAGTGGAGTGGCATATAGTGGAATAGCATAGAGTTGAGTGGCTTAGAGTGGAGTGGCATGGAGTGGAGTGTCATATAGCGGAGTGGAAGAGCATAGAGTTGAGTGGCATAGAGCAGAGTGGCATGGAGTGGAGTGTCATAGAGTAGAGTGGAGTAGCATAGAGTGTAGGAAAGTAGAGTGGAGTAGCATAGAGTAGAGTTGCAAAGAGTGGAGTGTCATAGAGTAATGTGGAGTAGAGTGGCATAGCATAGAGTGGAGTGGTGTAGAGTGGAGTGTCATTCAGTAGAGTGGAGTCGAGTGGATTGGCATAGAGTAGGATAGCTTATATTGGAGTGGCTTAGAGTGGTGTAGCGTAGAGTGGAGTGGCATAGAGTGGAGTGAGTGGCGTAGAGTGGAGTTGCATAGAGTGGAGTGGCATAGAGTAGAGTGGCATAGAGTGGAATAGCAGAGAGTGGTATGGAGTGGAGTGGCATAGAATGGAATAGCCTAGAGTGGAGTGGCGTAGAGTGGAGTGCTGTAGAGTGGAATAGCGTAATGTGGAGTCTCATAGAGTGGAGTGGCATAGAGTGGAGTGTCATAGAATGAAGTGGCATAGAGTGCAGTAGCACAGGAGTAGAGTGGTCTAGAGTGGAGTGGTATTCAACAGAATGGCATAGACTGGAGTGCCGAAGAGTGGAATTGTATTGAGCAAAATGGTGTATAGTGGAGTGGCATGGAGTGGAGTGTCATAGAGTGGAGTGGCGAAGAGTGGAATAATGTAGGGTCGAGAAGCATAGAGTGGAATGTCGTAAACTGGAGTGTCATAGAGTAGAGTGATGTAAAGCAGAATAGCATAGAGTGGAGTGGTATAGAATGGAATAGCGTAGCGTCGAGTGGCATAGATTGGAGTGGCATAGAGTGGAATAGCACAGAGTCGAGTAGCGTAGAGCAGATTGGCTTAGAGTGTAGTTTCACAGAGTGGAGTGACATAGAGTGGAATACCGTAGAGTTGAGTAGCATAGAGTGGACTGGCATAGAGTGAAGTGTCGTATAGTAGAGTGGCGCAGAGTGGAATAGCATAGAGTGGAGTGGTGTAGAGTGTGGTGTCATAGAGTGGAGTGGCATACACTGGAATAGCATAGAGTGGGTTGGAGTAGAGTGTAGTGGCATACAGTGGAGTGGTGTTCAGTAGAATGGCGTAGAGTGGAATTGCGTAGAGTGGAATAACATTGGTTGGTTGGGGTAGATCGGAGTGGCATAGAGTGGAGTGGAATAGCATAGAGTTGAGTGTTGTAGAGTGAATTGGCATAGAGTGTAGCGTCACACAGTGGAGTAGAGTGGAATAGCGTAGAGTGGAGTAGCATAGAGTGAAGAGGAATAGAGTGGAGTGTCATAGAGAGTGTAGAGGCATAGAATGGAATATCATAGTGTGGAGTGGCATAGAGTGGAATAGCATAGAGTGGAATAGCGTAGAGTGGAGTGGCGTAGAGTGGAGTGGCATAGAGTAGAGTGGCATAGAGTGGAAAAGCGTAGAGTGGAATGGCTTTGAGTGGAGTGGCATCGAGTGGAATAGCAAAGAGTGGAGTGGTGTAGAGTGGAGTGGCCTAGAGTGGAGTAGCATAAAGTGGAGTGCCGTATAGTAGAGTGGCGTAGAGTGGAATAGCGTAGAGTGGAGTGGGGTAGAGTGGACTGGCATAGAGTCAAGTGTCATAGCAGAGTGGCATAGAGTGGAGTGGTATAGAGTGGAATAGCATAGAGTGGAGTGTCGTAGAGTGGAGTAGCATAGAGTGGCATACCATAGAGTGGGTTGGCAGAGAGTGTATTGGCATAGAGTGGAGTGGTGTGGCATTCAGCAGAGTGGCATATAGTGGAGTGGTGTAGAGTGGAGTGTAAAGAGTGGATTGGCATAGAGGGGAATGTGTAGAGTGGGGTAGCGTAGAGTGGAGTGGCATAGAGTGGAGTTTCATATAGTAGAGTGGGGTAGAGTGGAACAGCATAGAGTGGAGTGGCGTAGAGTGGAGTGGCATAGAGTGGAGGGTCATATAGTGGAGTGGAAGAGCATAGAGTTGAGTGGCATAGAGCAGAGTGGCATAGAGTGGAGTGGAGTACAGTACAGTGGAGTAGCGTAGATTGGAGTAACATAGAGTGAAGTAGCATAGAGCAGAGTGTCATAGAGTAAAGGGGTGTAGAGTGGCATAGCATAGAGTGGAGTGGCGTACAGTAGAGTGGAGTGGAATAGCTTATAGTGGAGTGGCTTAGAGCTGTGTGGCGTAGAGTGAAGTGGCATAGAGTGGAGTGGCTTAGAGTGGAGTTTATAGAGTGGAGTGGAGTAGAGTGGAATAGCGTAGAGTGGGGTAGCGTAGAGTGGAGTAGCATAGAGTGGAGTGGCATACAGTGAAGTGTTGTATAGTAGAGTGGCGTGGAGCAGAATAGCATAGAGTGGAGTTGCGTAAAGTGGAGTGGCAAAGTGTAGAGTGGAGTGGCGTAGAGAGGAGTGGTATACAGTAGAGTGGGTTAGGGTAGAGTAGCGTACATTGGAGTAGTGTAGAGTAGAGTGGCGTACTGTGGAGTGGCATAGAGTGGAATATCATATAGTAGAGTGGAATAGCATAGAGTGGAGTGGCACAGATTGGAGTGGCATAGAGTGGAATAACATAGAGTGGAGTAGAGCAGAGTGGAATAGCATAGTGCAGAGTGGCATTGATCGGAGTGGAATAGAGTGGAATGTCATAGAGTGGAGTGGCTTAGAGTGGTATAGCGTAGAGTGGAGTAGCATAGAGTGGAGTAGTGAGAGTGGAGTAGCATAGAGTAAAGTGGCATAGAGTGGAGTGTCATAGAGTATAGTGGTGTAATGTGGCATAGCATAGAGTGGAGTAGGTGGTGTTCAGTAGAATGGCATAGAATGGAATAGCACATAGTGGAGTGGTGTAGAGAGGGGTGGCATAGAGTTGAGTGTCATTATAGTGGAGTGGTGCATATTGGAATAGCGTAGAGTGGAGTAGCGTAGAGTGGAGTGGCATAGAATGGAGTGGAGTGGCATAGAGTAGAGTGGCGTCGAGTGGAATAGCGTATAGAGAGTGGCATAGAGTGGAATAGCATAGAGTGGAGTGGTGTAGAGTGGAGGGGTGTAGAGTAGAAAAACATGGAGTGGAGTGGCATAGAACGGAGTGGCATAGAGTGGATATTCACAGAGTGGAGTGGTGTAGAGTGGAGTAGCGTAGACTGGAATGGCATACAGTGGAGTGTTGTATAGTAGAGTGGCATAGAGTGGAATAGCGTAGAGTGGAGTGGCAAAGAGTGGAGTGGCAAAGAGTGGAATAAGTGTAGAGTGGAGTGGTGTAGAGTGGAGTGATGTACAGTAGAGTGGGTTAGAGTGGAGTGACATACAGTGGAGTAGTGTAGAGTAGAGTGGCTTAGAGTGGAATGACATAGAGTGGAGTTTCGTAGAGCGGAATAGTGTAGAGTGGAATGGTGTAAAGTGGAGTGGCATAAAGTGGAGTGGTGTAGAGTTTAGTGGCATAGAGTAATTTGGTGTAGACTGGAGTGGTGTACAGTAGAATAGCATAGTGTGGAGTGGCGTAGAGAGGAGTAGCATAGAATGGAATTACATAGAGTGGAGTGGGGTAGAGTCGCATGGCATATAGAAGGGAATACTGTAGAGTGGAGTGGCGCAGAGTGAAGTGGCATAGAGTGCAGTGGCATAGAGTGCAGTGGCTTAGAGTAGAGTGGCATAAAGTAGAGTGGTGTAGAGTGGAGTGGCGCATAGTGGAGTGGAGTAGAGTGGAGTGGCGCAGAGTGGAGTGGCATACAGGGGAGTGGTGTAGAGTGGAGTGGTGTGGCGCAGAGCTTAGTGTTGGAGTGGCATGGAGTGTCATAGAGCAGAGTGGCATGTGATAGAATGGAGTGGCGTGTGTTAGAGTGAATTGGCTTGTGGTAGAGTGTAGTGGTGTGTCATAGATTGGAGTGTGATACAGTGGAGTGGACTGTCGTAGAGTGGCGTGGCATGTTTTACAGTGGAGTGACATGTTATAGAGTGGAATACAGTATCGTGCAGTGGAGTGGAGTGGCGTATTATATAGTTGAGCGCAGTTTAAAGAGACCTAGCGAGAAAATGGCTAAACGGATGTAGATGAAATTTTGCAGAAATGTAGAATATGGGGCTGAAAAGGTCCCTTTTCAGTAGTAGATCTAAATTGGTTCAGTAGTGTTAAAATTATAAGACACAAAAACGTAATTATATACTGTGCCACAGTCACATCCTGGAATACTGCAGCACATCACGATAAAAAAACAGTATATCATTGGGTAATGAAACCCTCCTAATATTAAAATGTAGCCATATTGTTTAGACTACACTTGATCTGAGTTCTATTTGTTAAGTGGAAATAGTGTAGTACTATGTTATAAGTGCATAGGAAGGAATGTTTAGGTAAGTATGTAAAGGTAAGGAAAAGTAGTTTTATTATTAAATATATATTTTTAAAGTTTATGAAGTACTGCACTAGTACCTAGAAAGTACTGCAGGTAGTTACAGCAAAACAATTTTTAAATATGTAAAAAAAATCAAATACACTGTAGTACACTATACATGTGAAATATAGTGAAGTACAGTTTTTTTTAAATTTACTTACAAAAACGTTTTCAAAAAACTTTTTGAAAGTAGCGCCTCAGCCATGCACACTTTTCTCATCAATAATTTCACTACAAATGTTGCAATGATATCAATGATGTCATAGACGATGTCATGAGTGATGCAATATGTGGGGTAATTAGCAGTGCATGGCGAGGGTGCGAGTTATAGTTACCCTAGGCCCCGAGTAATGGTTACTTGAGATAACTTTAACTGCTGAATTTCTATGGTTTTGCGTGTGTAAAATCTAAACCTAACTATAATGTCCCTGTAACCTTTGGTTTTTCAGTGAATTTCACCATTTTTTTAATATACATTTTACTACGTTTTGACCCATAAATTCAGTTTACTAATATATATTTTCACAACTTTATAAATACATTTTATTCTCACATTGATTCTTATTATATATTTTAAAACTAAAAATGTAAAATATTATTTAAGGTAACTTATGTAGTCTTTCACTAAATGCAATACACCGCATCTTTCATTTTTAAAAATTCATTTTATGGATCTGCGAATCCGTTGTGAATCTTTAGACAAATAATGGATCTGTTGGTTATAATGCAAACATTCAATACTAAAACAACAACACATTTAAGACAAGCATGTGCTATTGCAATTTCAATAAGTATATCACTGCCTGTGGGTGGGTGTGTGAGTGACTGTGTGGGTGTGTGAGTGGTTATATGGGTTTCTGAGTGGCTGTGTGAGTAACTGTGTGGATGTGTAAGTGGGTTTGGGAGTTACTGTGTGGGTGTGTGAGTAGGTGTGGGAGTGGCTGTGTGGGTATGTAAGTGGTTTTGTGGGTCTGTGAGTAGGTGTGGGGGTGGCTCTATTGGTGTGTGTGGTTGTGTGGGTGCGTAAGGGGTTTAAAAGTATGTGTGGGGCATGTGAGTGGCTGTGTTGATCTGTGAGTGGGTGTGTGAGTAGGTGTTTGAGTGGCAATGGGTGTGTGAGTTGGTGTGTGAGTGGTTGTGTGAGTAGGTGAGAATGGTGTGCTAGTGGGAGTAAGTGTTTTTTTAACTGGAGTCTGGATCCGAGAATCCATCTGAATCTGCCCATATCCGTTAGGATCTGGATGGATACGCAGATCCTCGCACGCTAAAAAATAAATATTTTGGACAATTTCTTGCCCATGAGGGGTCCCTCACAGACCCCTCCATCAGTCCCATGGGATCAGGGTACCTCTACCCTGGCACCTTCTATCACTTTTACATTTTATATTCCCCCTAAGAACCATGCACAAAATGGCAACCATAACTTTCTTCTCAGGTTGTGGTTCAACAAATCATGGCATTGCTATTGGCACTTGGATCCACAGATCCACCTGGATCTGCGGAGGATCTGTGTCTCTAGATATAGATAAATCTTTTTACTTTCTGATCCAAAATTTTGCTTTCTGCTATAAGTGGTGTAATTCCATTCAGCAGTTGGGTCTGTAGTCGTGTCTAAGATCTCTATGGGAAATTGCATGGGGAAAATGCATTGTGGAACCCCCCTTTTTCTTGGCCCCTGCTGGACAGATCACGCAGAAACATAAAGTAGCAGCATCTAAAGTGACTGGCAAAGTAGTTCTTAAACGTTTGTGAATGAAGATTCATCAAACGGCGGCTAAGTTATTAGCAAAACAAAAAAAGCTCTTCCTATGGAAACTGGGTCCTAACTGTAACTACCTACTAGGCTTTAGGTTTTGTGTATGTAAATATATGTACGTATATATATATGTGTATATATATATATATCTACCGCCAGTATAAATATATATATATATATATATATATATATATATATATATATATATATATATATATATATATATATATATATATATATATATATATCAGCTTACAGTCCTGCCTCTCCAACTTACAAAAGCAGGTACCGAAACAATGGGATTGAAGCCAGTTTCTTTTTATTCACTGGAGAAACAACACAGACTACGTGTTTCACGTTTGCTCTGACTTGGCATGAGCTTTGACAGCTCCCGCCAAATCAGAGCGAACACGAACTCCACTGTCAGCAAGCGAGAACTGTGACACCGCTCCCGCTTGCTGAAAGTGGAGTTTTCATCTGTTTCCTTGGCTGCTGTCAAGAGGGCAGGGAAACTCATACAAATCCAGTAAAATACAGCAGTTACAGTTACCTGAGTTAACTATAACTTACGCCCCACATTGCATTGCTTATGGCCTCACATTTTACTCCACTCATGACATGGTCAATGACATCACTGGTCTTGTGCGATTGAAATCAGAGCCTAACTAGCACATCCCTGTAACCTTTGTTTTTTTCAGTGAGTATATATATATGGTTAAATGTGTTTTTAACCACCAATAAATTGTACATACATACATCAAAAATGGAGTACCTGTTATATATTGACATGTAATGGTCTGGAACAAGTTTAAAGATGGCCCCCATGTATTCTACACTAAGTGGTAACAAGATTGAGCCATCTTTTATGTCTATGGTTTTAACTCACGTAATGCACGTTTGCACTTTAAAATTGTGTTTTTCACTTGGTTTCACTGGCATCGAGAAAGGCAGATTGCCGAAACGCGTCTGTCAGTGCGGCGGGGGGGGGGGGTCCTAGCACAATAAAAATTACATTCTGAGCAAGATCCTGTGAGTGCTCTCCTTTTTATGCCGACCGGACAGCTT
This sequence comes from Calotriton arnoldi, assembly GCA_963921515.1. Lineage (NCBI taxonomy): Eukaryota > Metazoa > Chordata > Amphibia > Caudata > Salamandridae > Calotriton > Calotriton arnoldi. The sequence continues at coordinate 82,359 of CAWUFW010020871.1, forward strand.
GGGCGTGTGGAGAAATATATATATATATATATATATATATATCCACCAAACACCCCTCCAACAGGAAGAAGTTAGAGGCCACTCGGGGAAATCCTTAGAAGCACTTTAATAGACAAATCGGGCATAATGCATTTCGGCAGAAATTGCCTTCCTCAGATGCCGCTGTATACTGGGAAAGTGCTCCATCCACGCATTTTGAATGTCTTGCTGCACACCCATTGGTGGGAGTGCAGATAGCCACAGCTCACCTGATCGCCTACCATCCACAGCCCTGTAAGAACTGCAGATCCCAGAAAACACCATACCTGGGTAGGTAATGCAAGGGGAAGACACGGAGTTGTAACAAACCACAATGGTCTTTAGATGTTAAAATCAAAGGGCGCGATGTGTCCGAATAAAAAGTCCCAGTTTGTTTTGATGTCTTTGTGCTCCCTCGGGTCCCCTTAACGTTCAGCCTTTCATGCGCGTTTCAGCCGAGCTGTGAGTCCGAATGACAATGCATCTGGCTCCTCGTGTAGTCACGAGCTGCACCTGGCAGCAACCCTGGCTTAGCTTGCATTCGAGGCGGGCTGGGACTGCTCCAATACCATGGACAAAAGAAAGTTTCAGCAAAAGCTGCTGCCAGTAACGTTCCAGCCACTTGAAGAACGGGGCCTCTATTCACGCCTCTGGCTGGCGCGCAAACATCCACCAAACACCCCTCCAACAGGAAGAAGTTAGAGGCCAGGGAAATCCTTAGAAGCACTTTAATAGACAAATCGGGCATAATGCATTTCGGCAGAAATTGCCTTCCTCAGATGCCGCTGTATACTGGGAAACTGCTCCATCCACGCATTTATATATCCAATTACTCTCCAAATGTGCGGTCGCGCACAAGAAAACAGGAACGGACAACTTTTATTGCCGGTGCCAAAGATGTTGTTTATTAAATAATATAGATAAGTGTACAGCTCATGACGCGTTTCGGGCCTCCTGGCCCTTGCTCACATGTTATATATATGTATATATATCTCCACACAGCGTTCTCAAAGAGCCTCCCATTGTTCCGAGGCCCAGGAGAAGCAGCACAGCCAGGCACCAACGCTTTTGTAAGTCTTCTTTATTTAATCATATTCACTATCAGTGCAGATAAGAGGCCAACGCGTTTCAGCCATAGCCTTCAACAGGGTCATAGAGTTACAACGTGCAGACAACACTTTTAAAGGGAAACACCCTCCAAAACCACCATCTTTAAAAAAGCACAACACTATTACACAGACTGGTTTTGCATGTAAGGTTAATGGCACATTTACTCCTCCATCTTGGATTATATCATTGGTGCCCCCTGATAGTTGCACTACATAGGTGTCAAACCATTTATTCCTAATATTTTGTTGCTAATTCATTCTTAATTGTTGGTAAAGTACCCCTAATATTAGCAGAGTAAATATCAACAAAATTACAGAACACAATATGTTCTGTTAATTAACTCTTAAGTCCCACCATGTTGTGCATGTTCACATTCCCTTCAAATTCAACAAAAAATGAGTGTAAATAATCAGATCACAGTGTCCAAGCCTTATGCTCATCGCAAACATATTTCTAGAAAGTGTTTTTTTCAAATAGTATTTCTTGAGCAAGACAACAAGTTCTATTTATGCATGTCTAAAGGTCGAGAGTATTAAAGTGCATTCAAAAGACAGTGCGGAAAATATATACAGTACTAGAAGTATAAAGTGCTTCGTCATGCGTTAAAGTGCATTTTCCTATAGGAAATACCTAATTTTCCCTGTATATGCACAGTACTAGAATCATAAAGTGCTTAGTCATGCATTAAAGTACATAGTCATTATAAGAAGACACCTATCTTTCCTTGTATGTACAGGAAGAATTTACAGTCTCTCCACAGGCAATCTAAGGATCATAATATGCAATGAATTGGCAATTCAAAATTTTAATTTTTAATTGACAATTCAAATATTTCCCCTAATTCGCACCATGGGTAATATATCATTGTGTGAACATTCGTCATTTATAATGTGCATCCTTGGGTTCAAGACAGATTGCCTCCCAATTGTGCAAAAATTGTCTTAAAGTGCGTCAAATAACCCTGGGCGGCAAATTCCGTTCCGCTCGCGGAACTTGCGAAATTTCGGCATTTCCGCGTTCCGCGCGGAACGCGGATATGTCGAAACTTCCGCGATCCGCGGCGGAACGGAATTCGGGTATAAATAAAAGCAGGTGCCCGAGTTGAAGCTCAAATTCTGTAACGTATGATTTTCTCGAGCGCAATACTCGTGTAGAATTCGTGAGCGTGGTTAAGCAGATGTGCCTTCTCTCCATTTCCACCCTGTAAAGTTAGCTGTAATCCTTGATGGAGGTCTTTGCATCCTTGATTTTCTCGAGCGCAATCCTCGTGTAGTTCCCGTGACCAGGAGGTTCCTTCTCCTCGTCTGCCGCTGAGATCCTGCTCTGACCCTTTATAAACAAGAGGCATGTGAACGGGCCTAGAAGCCCCGCCCGTTTGGCCCCGCCCCACATACACTAGCGGTATGCAACGTCTTCCCTCCCTTTCCCCACTATGATGGACAGCTTAATCAAAGGACCCCGGTGCTTTCGGCGCGGTGGCAAAGTTACAGACACACAGGTCACTGGGGAAAATTCTTCAGGTCCTTTACGCAGCTGTAGTGTAGGAAAGGCACTATACATTTACCCAACGAGGTAGCACTTACTGATTAGCCAGTAGAAAGTACTCCAGCTGAGTAGAGGTATTGCACAAAACGGAGGCATCTTCTTGGATAAATATGCAGGGTAGGTGTGCAGAATTCGTGAGCGTGGTTAAGCAGATGTGCCTTCTCTCCATTTCCAACGTGAAAAGTTAGCTGTAATCCTTGATGGAGGTCTTTGCATCCTTGATTTTCTCGAGCGCAATCCTCGTGTAGTTCCCGTGACCAGGAGGTTCCTTCTCCTCGTCTGCCGCTGAGATCCTGCTCTGACCCTTTATAAACAAGAGGCATGTGAATGGGCCTAGAAGCCCCGCCTGTTTGGCCCCGCCCCACATATACTAGCGGTATGCAACGTCTTCCCTCCCTTTCCCCACTATGATGGACAGCTTAATCAAAGGACCCCGGTGCTTTCGGCGCGGTGGCAAAGTTACAGACACACAGGTCACTGGGGAAAATTCTTCAGGTCCTTTACGCAGCTGTAGTGTAGGAAAGGCACTATACATTTACCCAACGAGGTAGCACTTACTGATTAGCCAGTAGAAAGTACTCCAGCTGAGTAGAGGTATTGCACAAAACGGAGGCATCTTCTTGGATAAATATGCAGGGTAGGTGTGCAGAATTCGTGAGCGTGGTTAAGCAGATGTGCCTTCTCTCCATTTCCAACGTGAAAAGTTAGCTGTAATCCTTGATGGAGGTCTTTGCATCCTTGATTTTCTCGAGCGCAATCCTTGTGTAGAATTCGTGAGCGTGATTAAGCAGATGTGCCTTCTCTCCATTGCCACCCTGAAAAGCTAGCTGTAATCCTTGATGGAGGTCTTTGCATCCTTGATTTTCTCGAGCGCAATCCTCGTGTAGTTCCTGTGACCAGGAGGTTCCTTCTCCTCGTCTGCCGCTGAGATCCTGCTCTGACCCTTTATAAACAAGAGGCATGAGAACAGGCTAGTATCCCCGCCCCACATACACTCGCGGTATGCAACGTCTTCCCGCCCTTTCCCCACTATGATGGACAGCTTAATCAAAGGACCCCGGCGCTTTCGGCGCGGTGGCAAAGTTAGACACACAGGTCACTGGAGACAATTCTTCTGGTCCTTTGCAGCTGTAGTGTAGGAAAGGCACTATACATTTTCCCAAAGAGGTAGCACTTACTGATTAGCCAGTAGAAAGTACTCCAGTTGAGTAGAGGTATTGCACAAAACGGACTCATCTTCTTGGATAAATATGCAAGGCAGGATTCATTCTGGGCTGGCACGATGCTCCTGTCACAAAAATTAAACCTCAACAGGAAGCACTTACAGATATAAAGGGGCGCAGCAAAATCTCCGCGAGCACGCGAAATTCCGCGTGCTCGCGGAGATTTTTTGCCGTTTCGTGGAATTTCGCGGAACGCAATTCCGCAAATTCCGCCCACCCTTAGCGTCAAATAGATTAACATTAAGGTGCCAGTATGGAGTATATAAAATAGTTTTTTCTACCTTCAACAGGGATCACATCCTAGTCTACAAGTCTAGAGTTGACCTACTACATATGCTAGGTCACATACAGACAAGTGCATATCCCTCCTTTATAAAAAACATCCTTGATGTTAAAAAAAATTGCCACCCAATTGCGCAAAAAATGCATAAAGTGACTTCCGCAGATTAGCCTAAAGTGCCATCATGAATGTAGTCTATTCTCAAACAATGCAAAAATTGTAAAACATATATATAAAATATATATATATATATGTGGAAGTCAGATATACAATAATCATGTAGATGAGGTAAAGAACAACATATTCTACATGTGAATATATAGTTCAGTGTCCATAATCATATATATTATATATATATATATATATATTTATATATATAGTTTCCATAGATACATTGTTTTTTGTTTTGCCAGTAACTTTGGCACCGCTTGACGAGTCTTCACAAAACTTTCAAATAATTTTCCCTTTTTTGGTTCAGTTGCTGTGTTCAAAGTTTTGGGGTGATCCATCAAGCGGAGGCTGAGAAAAAGGGGAGTCTCAAAACGTGTTTTCCCCTTGCTATGTCTATGGGGATTTTTCATTTTTTTAACACAACTACAGCCCGAACCACTGAGCGGAATTACACCAAATTTGGCTGAAAGCTAGATGCTGTTATGCTTTTGTGATTTGGTATAAATCCATTCAATAGTTTCAGCGATATTTAAGTTTTAAAAAAATATTGATATCTGGGAGCCCAAAATCCTACTGAAACCCTACTGAAATTTGATTGGCTGCCAACACTTCAACCAGGAAGTGTTGGCAGCCATCTTGGGACTCAGTTGAACTGAGTCCCACAAAAAATGTAAAAGAAAAAGAAAAGGGAGCAGGGAAGAAACACCCTGACCAGCTAGGGCTCTTGGGAGGGTCACACTGGGACCCCGTAGGCCCCAAAAAAGCTTTTTATTTATTATGGGCTGGATCCGCCCAAATTCTTTTTTTCCCCGGGGACCACCACCTACCTGGGGCTTTTTGAACAATGAATGCAGGGTAGGCCCATGCGGCTTGCATGCTGTACCAGGGACCACCACCTCCCAAGGGTTTATATTTTTATAAATGGGAGGCTTCTTGCACCCCCCAGCCCCAGGGGCCGCCACCTCCCCAAGCCTTTACATGTAAATAATGCAGGGGCCATGCGGACCCCCCACAGCCACATACTCGGGGCAATTCACATCGTAATGCGGGGGCCCACATGGACCACCACCTCCCAGGGCTCACATGATATAAAGCAGGGAGTCTGTTGTGGACCCTCAGCCCTGGGGACCCACCTCCTCGAGGCTAATCAAACAATAGAGGAGGGCTGCGTGGCCCCCTCCTGAAGCCAATAATGGTCCTGGGACTGCCACCCCCAGGGCCTGCTCCTGCAATGTCCCAGGGTGCCCACCCCCAGGACATTGAAGTTTGCTATGGCATGGTGGGAGCACCGCTCCTGCCAAGCCATAGCAAATTCTGCTCTGCTTCGAGTAATCAAGAGTATGTAAAAGGCTCTCCCATACTCAAAGCAGAGCAGAATTGCTTTTGGACAGATGGAGCTGCATGTTTAGCAGCCCCCTCTGTTCAAAAGCAATGTTGGCTCCTGCAGGAGGCAGGGAGATGGCAGGGACAGCGGGGGCCTTGAGGCTCCCCCCGCGGTCCCCAACAGATGAGAGCGGGTGCCCTGGGTGGGACCAAGGCATCCACAGTAGAGGCCTGGCCCGGGAAAGTAGTCCCTGGGGCCGAAATCGGCCCGGGAGGCGGCCTCCCTGCCATGTTTAAAATAATAATAATAATAATAATAATAAAAATAAAGGGCAGGCCCTGGGGGATGGGGTCCCCTGGACCAAAATCAGCCCAGGGAAGGGGCGCCATGCCCTTCCTTTATAGATTTAAAAAAAAAAGCTACCAGCACAAAGCCGGATGCCCAACACCCTTTCTGCACCAATCTGCAATTGCGCGTCCTGGCAGCTGCTGGTTGGGGGATGAAGTCCCCTTGGCTGCTGAAGTTCCTTGGTGGCTAACAAGACCTCCTGGTACCTCCAGTAAGTTCCACACAGCGGGATTGCTGAGAGGTGGTCGGAGGCCATACCCCCTTTCTCCACCACTCTGTAAACACGCCTCCTGGCGCACTACTGGTTGGGGAATTAATTCCACTTTACTCCTGAGGGTCTCAGGACTAAAGTGGACTTCTTCTCCCAAAGTCACCCATAGAGCTACTCACACACCTACTCACTCACCCATACAGTCAAACACACAGCTTCTTACTCACCCATACAGTTACACACACACTTACTTACTGATAAAGATACTAACACGTGCTCACTCACCTATACAGTCACTTACACAAGCACACACTCACCCATACAGCCACTCTCACAAATTTCTCACTTACTCATACAGTCACTCATATACCCCATCACTCTCCTATACTGCCTTTCACATACCCAGTAACTTACCCATAAACCACTGATACATCCACTCACCCACACAGCCATACACACACTAACTCACCCATACAGCCCCTCAGATACACACTCACTAACCATTATAGCCACTGACTCACCCACTCACTCATCCATATAGGCAGTCACACAAACCCTCACCCACCCACACAGACACTCAGACACCCATAAAGGTACTCAACCAATGAATCACCCATACAGCCACTCACATACCCTCTCACACACCCATACAGTCACTTAGACACCAACTGACAGACTGATACAAACATTCACACAACCAGTCACTCACCCATACATTCACTGAGACACCAAATCACTCATGTATACAGTCAGTCACGCACCCACTGAATCATCCATACAGGCACTCATACACCCACTGATTCACCAATACACCTTGGTATGTATATATTTAACCCTCATAAACTTTTTAAAAACACTCACAGTCACTGGATGATGTCATCTGTGATGTCATTTGAGATGTCATCAGTGATGTCTCTGACCATGTTATGAGTGATGTATTATGTGAGGTCATAAGCAATGCATTGCGGGGGCACGAGTTATAATTAGCTCAGGTAACTATAACCACTGAATTTCTATTGGTTTTGTATGAGTGAAATCTGGGCCTAACTGTAAAGTCCCTGTAACCTTTGTTTTTTCAGTGAATTTCTAAGTTTTTTTTATTTCATTCCCTAACTATAACGTCCCTGTAACCTTTGATTTCTTCAGTGAATATATATTTATATATATATATACATATATATACTGCCTTTCAGAAAATGACCGGCACTCGCAGGATGCAAGACAGAGTTCTTTATTTCAAGAACAAACCACACAGATGCGTTTCGGCTGTGCGCCTTCCTCAATGTTACCATGTTCAGTGAAAATCACGTCATTACAAAACATAAATTCTTTGGATAATTTTTATAAGTAATCAATGACGAATTGCTCCTGTATGTCCTTTTGGATTAATGATTTCAGTAGCGGCCATCTTAACACTATTGACTTTCATAGCATTAATGTACATTTGCATCTCCTAAATAAATATATCGCAAATCATTCTGAAATCATAAAACGTTTAACTCCATGTTCAGTGAAAAGCAATATAGAATATGAATTCATTGAATAATTGTTGCAGGTTATCAATGACAAACTAGTCCCATATGTCATGTAAGATTCATGATTTCAGTGGTGGTCATCTTAACACTAGCATATTTCATAGCATTAATGTACATTTGCGTTTCCCAAATAAATCGCAAATCATTCTGTAATCATAAAACGCTTAAATCCACAATAATTCATGTAGTGTTAAATATGGTCTTGTAGCTAGTGGACCTGATTATTCATTTCCATGATTATTGTTTTTTGCAGTCATCTTATACTGTTCTTGATCACAGTGGTATTTCATTATAATAAAGAACATTCTTGGCACGCTATATGACAGCATTATGACCTGATAATGGTCCAATCACGCCCTGAATGGACCTAAGTATCGATTTAATGATGCACTGGTCAGAAGGCATACTTCACATATATATGATGTCTTATGGCACTCAAAATATCATAATCGTCTTGGTTAAAAAATCCTTAAAAGTGCTTTGCTAATATACATTGACATTAGTCCAATCACGCCCTGGATGGGCCCACGTAACGTCAATTAACGACTTGTCAACATTTTCTGATATACTTATGATATCATACAGCGTGAAAAGTTTATTCATAATGCCCTGTATGTCCGACCAATTTAGCCACTGAAGAAATACGAAAATACATAAATAAAATGTGACTCTCCTTACCATTGGACATAGACGGTTAGTACCATTGTAAGTGTGCTATTCTCCCAGATGCAATGCAAGCTCCTCATCACTGTTCAAGCTTTTAGGAATTTTGGTCTGAAGGTTAATTATGTACCTCGACTCAAGCCTCCTTAATTTTAAGAGCCTATCTCCTCCTCTTTGCCTACTGGGTACTCGATCAAGGCAGAAGTATCTTAATAGATTTCTGTTACTATTGTGATGTGATTCGAAACGTCTGGCAACTGGGTAGGAGGGATATCTGTTTGTTATGGCCCTCATGTGTTCTAAGACATGTTTCTTTGTGGGATGTACTGTACTCACTATGTGTTGTTTGTTGAATGGCCCAGTAAGCAATGTATTTTGTGATGGGTATTAAAGCTCATCATGTACTTAATCTTTTTTGGAGTTTTTTGACCTGGTATTTGATGTGTTGACTTTGGAACCTTACAGGCTTTACACTTAGTGCAACGGAAAAAGCCTCCTATTATGTTCTGACTCCATGTATTACCTGCCCTGAAATGACTATGCACCAGTAGTTCTCGTAAAGATGTACTTAATCTGTATATATATATATATATACATATATATATATATATATATATATATATATATATATATATATATATTCATATATATATGTATATATATATTATCTACTGGCGGTCGCCAGTAGATAGTTATAGTTACAACCTATTATCCATAGGAAATCCGCGACATTCTATTTGAAATAACTCTCTTGCCGGTTGACGTATCTTCGCAAAATTTTCAAACTTTGTGGGGCGCTCCGGTCCGCTCCTACCCTGAAAGTCTCGGGGGATTCGTCAATCGGGGGCCGAGAAAAAGGGGGTCCCAAAACACGTTTTCCCATGCAATTTTCCATAGGAAACTTTAGACACGGCTACAGCCCGAACTGCTGAACGGAATTACACCAAATTTGGCAAAGAGGTAGTTCTTGGTTCAGAAAGAACCCTTTTGTTAAATGGTGTAAATCCGTTCAGTAGTTGCTGAGAAAATCAAAAGTAAAAAGATAGTGATATCTATGGCCGCGTCGGATTCGCGCACCCTCCCGATCACGAGCTGCATGCTAATTGGCTGTCAACACTCCAAATCAGGAAGTGTTGGCAGCCATTTTGTCCCTCGGTAGAACCGAGGACAGAAACAAGTGCGCAAAGCGCACAAAGGGGGCAGGGTAGAAACACCCTGACCCCCTAGGTCTGCTCAGGGGTCCCACAAGGACCCCCTTGGCAAAATTATTATTATTTTTTTTTAAAAATCGGCAGGATGCGCTCAGGGTGCGCGAATCCTGCCGAAAAATCGAAGCGCGGTCTCCCGCGCTCGATAGCACTGGCCCCGGGTGGGCCAAGTCCCGGGGCATGCTGGGGGGGGTTAATTTTATGTGTGGGGGCCTCTAAGGGCCCCAAGCCCCGAGGACCACCACCCCCGGGGCTTTATGTATAATGGTGCGGGAGGGCTCTGAGCCCTCCCGCAGCCCCGGGACCGCCACCTCCCGGGGCTTCTTTTTTATTTTTGAAAAACCTGTGTGGGGGGCTCCAGCCCCCACACACCCCGGGACCACCACCTCCCGGGGCACTAAGAAAAATTACAATGGGGGTCCGTTTTGGACCCCCAAGCCCCGAGGACCACCACCTCCCCGGGGCTTTCAAAATGTAAGGAGGGGGCCGCGCGGCCCCTCCTGGAGCCTGTGGTGGCCCTGGGGACTGCCACCCCCAGGGCCGGCTCCTGCAGTGTCCCGGGGTGCCTACCCCCGGGACACTGCTGTTTGCAATGACAGGACGGGAGCCTCGCGGCTCCCGTCCTGTCATTGCAAACTGCTTTGGATATTGGAAGAGAGAGCAGGGAAACCTGCTCTCTCTTCCAATATCCAAAGCTGATTGCTTTCCACATGGGGAGCAGCATGTTAGCTGCTCCCCATGTGTAGCAATGCCGGCTCCCGTAGGACACGGGGAGCCGGCGGGACTGTGGGGGTTTGGGGACCCCCACAGTCCCCAACGAGAGGCCAGGCCCCGGGGATGGGGTCCCCGGGGCCATAAGTGGCCACGGAGGGGGCCACGCAGCCCCCTCCCCAAAGGTAAAAAAAGTTTTTAAAAAAAGTGCAAGGCCGGCCTTGGGGGATGGGGTCCCCGGGGCCTTAAATGGCCTGAGGAGGGGGCCACGCAGCCCCCTCCAAATAAAAAAAGAGGCCATGCCCCGGGGGATGGGGTCCCCGGGGCCAATACAGGCCCAGGGAAGGGGGCCACGCGGCCCTCTTCCCGTTTTTTTAAAATTTTAATTTTAAAAAGGGGTAAGGCCCTGGGGGATGGGGTCCCCAGGGCCTAAAAATAGGAAAAGGAAGGGGGCCACACAGCTCCCCTTCAGGGGAAAAAACAAAAAACGATCGGGCCCGCAGGCCCCGCCCCTTCCTTCACCACTCTGCAAACGCGCCCCTGGCGCGTTTGCAGAGGGGAACAATCCCCTTGAATACTGGGGGTCCCTGGGGCCAACTAGCCCACCAGGAACCTCCAGTATGCGCCAGAGGCTGCCTTGCAGAGAGGTGTACAGAGGCCACGCCCTTTTACACCTCTCTGCAACGCAGCTCTGTGGTGCTTTTGGAGGTATATGGTGGGCTAGTTTCACCCCAGGGACCCTCATGATTCAAGGGAGTTAATCCCCGACTTAAAACGCGCCACGGGCGCGTTTGCACAGTGGTGAAGGGAGGGGCGGGGCTTCAGGTGACATGTGTGCAAACAGGCCTCGTGGCGCGTTTTAAGATGGGGAATTAAATCCCTTCAATCCTGAGGGTCCCTGGGGCCAACTAGCCCAACAGGTACGTCCAGAAAGCGCCACAGAGCTGCGTTGCAGAGAGGTGTAAAAGGGGTGTGGCCTCTGTACATGTCTCTGCAACGCAGCCCCTGGCGCATACTGGAGGTTCCTGGTGGGCTAGTTGGCCCGTAGGGACCCTCATGATTCAAGGGGACTTAATCCCCCTACTTAAAACGCGCCACGGGGCGCGTTTGCACAGATGTCACCTCAGGCCCCGCCCCTCCCTTCACCATTGTGCAAATATTCCTCTAAAATCAGCCGAAATACGAATTCTGATTTACTCACCTGTTATCAGGAGAGACCTCAGTGCTGCATCTTTCAGCCCAGTACTAATCCTGAAAAGTAATTTTAACCGTACTTACCAGTAACTTGAATTTCCTTCCATAGGCTAACATTGACTGGTTTCACTTGGAAATTCTTCTAAGTGTGGAGTTTTGGAACTTTAAAATATTCCTCTAAAATCAGCCAAAATACGAATTCCGATTTACTCACCTGTTATCAGGAGAGACCTCAGTGCTGTATCTTTCAGCCCAGTACTGGTCCTGAAAAGTAATTTTAACCGTACTTACCAGTAACTTGAATTTCCTTCCATAGGCTAACATTGACTGGTTTCACTTGGAAATTCTTCTAAGTGTGGAGTTTTGGAACTTTAAATTATTCCTCTAAAATCAGCCGAAATACGAATTCCGATTTACTCACCTGTTATCAGGAGAGACCTCAGTGCTGCATCTTTCAGCCCAGTACTGATCCTCAAAAGTAATTTTAACCGTACTTACCAGTAACTTGAATTTCATTCCATAGTATATAATTGCCTGCTTTTTGCTGAAAAAGTTTCTAAGTGTTGATTTTTGAAACATACAAATATTCCTCTAAAATCAGCCGAAATACGAATTCCGATTTACTCACCTGTTATAAGGAGAGACCTCAGTGCTGTATCTTTCAGCCCAGTACTGGTCCTGAAAAGTAATTTTAACCGTACTTACCAGTAACTTGAATTTCCTTCCATAGGCTAACATTGACTGGTTTCACTTGGAAATTCTTCTAAGTGTGGAGTTTTGGAACTTTAAAATATTCCTCTAAAATCAGCCGAAATACGAATTCCGATTTACTCACCTGTTATCAGGAGAGACCTCAGTGCTGCATCTTTCAGCCCAGTACTGATCCTCAAAAGTAATTTTAACCGTACTTACCAGTAACTTGAATTTCCTTCCATAGGATATCATTGCCTGCTTTTTGCTGAAAAAGTTTCTGTGTGGATTTTTGAAACATACAAATATTCCTCTAAAATCAGCCGAAATACGAATTCCGATTTACTCACCTGTTATCAGGAGAGCACCCAGTGCTGCATCTTTTAGCCCAGCACTGACCCTGAAAAGTAATTTTAACCGTACTTACCAGTAACTTATCTTTTCTTCCATAGGAATCCATTGTCTGGTTTTCAGCAGAAAAGTTTCGAAGTGTCGATTTTCACAAACTACAAATATTCCTTAAAAATCGCCTGTATGACTTAAACGCATTTTTTCAACTGTTTACAGGAGATGCACCAGTGCTGGATCCAGGATCCAACACTGAGTAAGAAAAAGTAACGATAACAGTTTTTACCTGCTAAGTGAATTTCCTTCCATAGGATAACATTGGTGATTCTATGAGGAAAAGTTTCAAAGTGTCAACTTTTAAAATACAATAATATTCCTTAAAAATCACGACTGTAACCAAAACGCTTTTACTCAACTGTTTACAGGAGATGTCCCAGGACTGAATCTAGGATCCAGTCCTGTGGTTAGAAAAAGTAATCCATAAAGTAACTAATTGCATTTAACTAGAAATTCACATTGAGCTGAATGTTGCATTGTGTTTGAAAATGTGTTGCCCATTACAACAACTGTAACTACTGTACTTAAAAGTCTATTGCCTATGTGCTAAGTATTTAAACTAAAGTAATTCATTCTGAGAAAGTATTTTTTGTAATGTAATGTATAATGTAATTTAAAAAATAAAATATGTAAAAGAAATTGTTTCTAAAAATGTAGTAAATCAGTATGAAAAAAAATAATATAAAAATTAATACATTTAAAAAACCTTTGAAATTCACTGAAAAAACCGTAGGTTTCAGGCACGTTATAGTTACAAATTAGCATTTAAAAAACCTTTGAAATTCATTGAAAAAACCATAGGTTTTAGGGACAGTTATAGTTAGTTGGACATTGCACTCGAACAAAACCCGTGAAATTCCCCGTTATAGTTAGTTCAGCTAACTATAACTCGCGCCCCGCAATGCACTGCTGATGACGTCACATATTACATCACTCATGACATGGTCAGTGACATCACTGATGACATCACTGATGACATCTCAAATGACATCACTGATGACATCATCCACGTGATAATCTGATGCAGCTCCTCACACCCTAATATAACCTTTGATACACCCAATCTAAATTACAGACTGCCATTCGCAAAACTATAGACACTCCAACACCAATAACTACATACCCACTCACTGATTCTTAGGTCTACACACACACATCCACTCACTCACCCGTACAGTCACTCATACTTATGGTCACTCAGTACAGGACTATCATATGCACTCTTACTCCTATATAGACACTCAAACACCGCCACTCATCCAAAGAGGTACTCACACACCTAGTCAGTCATGCAAATAATTAAACACACTGCCATTTACTCACCTATACAGTTATACACACACCAGCTCACTTAATCATACAAATACTAGCACATTGTTACGCTCTTATACAATCACTGATACAAGCACACACGCATCCATACAGTCACTCTCACAATCACACACTCTCGCTTATAGCTATTTATATACTCCAACACACATATATACTTCCTTTCACATATGTAGTTACTCACACATGTACCACTGGGACATACATTCACTCACTAACACACTCTTACACACACTTACCCACCCATACAGTCTATCACAGATGCACTCTTGAAACCATCCACCCAGTGAATCACCCACTCACACATCTATGCACAGAGTCGCACACACCCCACCCACACAAACACTCAGGCACCCATACAGATACTCAGACAACCAATCAATAACTCATATAGACACTCATGTAGCTATTCACAAACCCATGCAGCCACTTACACAGCAACAGACAGACGGATACAGACATTCACCCAGTTTAGTCACTAACCCATGCATTCAGTAAGATACGTTAAATCACTCACTTATAGAGTCAGTCACGCACCTACTAAATCATCCATACAGACACTTACACACCCACTCATTCTTCAATACGTCTTTTCCTATATATATTAAAAATATTTAAACTTTACAGAAACACACAGTCACTGGATGATGTCATCAGTGATGTCATTTGAGATGTCATCAGTGATGTCATCAGTGATGTCACTGACCATGTCATGAGTGATGTAATATGTGACGTCATCAGCAGTGCATTGCGGGCGCAAGTTATAGTTAGCTGAACTAACTATAACGGGGGAATTTCACGGGTTTTGTACGAGTGCAATGTCCAACTAACTATAACTGTCCCTAAAACCTATGATTTTTTCAGTGAATTTCAAAGGTTTTTTAAATGCTAATTTGTAACTATAACGTGCCTGAAACCTACGGTTTTTTCAGTGAATATATATATATATATATATATATATATGTATATATATATATGTGTGTGTATATATATATATATTTTTTTTTATTTTATTTTTTTTATTTATTTATATATGTATAAAACACCTAGTGGCGTTTGCCACTAGGCAGTTACAGTTAGGTCAGCTGTTCCATAGGAAAAGTGTTTTCTTGTATTGCTAATAACTATGGCACAGTTTGACTAATCTCCACCAAACTTTCCAAAAGGTGATACTTTTTAGCTAGTTTGTGCATGGAAAGTTTTGGGGTGATCTTTCAAGCAGGGGTTCGAGTAAAAAGGGAGGTCCCAAAATGCAAAATCCCCATGAATTTTCCATTGACTTCTTTAAGACATGCAACAGCGAAAACTGCTGAGCGGAATTACACCAAATTTGGCAGGAAGATAGATCTTGGCCCGCATATTGTGTTTTTTGTGATTTGGTGTAAATACTCTTTGAGACATTAAGGTTGAAAAATAATTGTATATCTGGACGGTTGGGACACTACAGGTGCGCCAATTTAAAAATTGGGCGTTCTTATTGACCCAGGAAGCTTTATTTTCCTTGGACCATTTCTTTCCCGTGGGTAGTCAGACACGGGAGCGAGTGCTCTGATTGGCTGCAAGCAACATGAGAAAAATGTTGCTGGCAGTCATTACAGGACTCTGGACTTAGTCCCCTGAAGTTAAAAAAATGATAATAACAGGAAGGGGAAAGATAGGGATAAGCTGACCCACTAGGCCCCATGGGGATGGACCCAGAAGCACCCCCCAAAGCCAAAAAGAAAATAAATCGGTAAAAAATTCTGCAATCCCCTGGGACTCCCACTGAAAGGCTTGGGGGCCTCTGAATGGTTGGGAGCTCCCTGCGCTATAGGGGCTGCAGTGGTCTGTATTACACACCAGCCATTTGGGGCTGTCACTGGCAACTGTCAATCCCAAATGACCTGTCCTAGACTCGTCCCTCATACCTGAGAACTTTAGCGGCCTTATTATGAGTTTGGTGGTCTTCGTCTGGGACCGCCAACGCAGCTGTCCCAGGACGACCGCCAAGCCTGTAGTGCACCCGCACCTTGGATTTTGAGTTGAATCCAGGGCAGGCGGGTGGAGCAGCAGCGGCATCATGGCGGCAGTCTGTTAGGCTCATAGAAGAGCCTAACAAGCAGACAGCTGCCGTGACAGTGCCTACTGCACATTCCTGTAAGGTATGACATGCACCATGTAGTGAATGCCACACAGTGCACGAACGAAAGTGCAATTACCGGGGGGCACAACATGTGCCCCCACGTGCACCCCCATAACCAGCTGCACCCGGGTGGCCTGATAGGGCCCCCTCACCTGCATTTCTGCCACCCTTTTCATGGCGGGCACCCGGCCGTTAAATGAGTGGTGAAAAAGCAGGTTGTAATATGCTAGGCGGTGCCGGCATCGGCACCGCCAGCATTTACTGCCCTTTTGCACACAGCCATGGGATTCTGGATCCCGGCGGAGGCGGAGGTCTTGAGGTGGTCCCACCGCCACCATCGTAATACAGCGGGCAGACCCCCATGGTGGGCCACCACTGCGAGTACGGTGGTCCAGGACCGCCGTACTCGTAATAAGGCCCTCAGTGTTGTTTACAGATATCTAGACGCATGACCCAGATTTCCCCTAAAAAGAGAAATCTGTATCCCTGGCCTACACTTGGGTAACCCTTCTATAAACATATGTCAATGTACATGCCCAAAGATGAGGATAAAAGAATTCTACTAGCTTGTCCAACAAATCTGCCCCCTCACATGACCGAAAGGAGGAAATACAATATGATCCAAACCTATGGCCTTCATGTTGCACAAAGATATTTCAATACGTATTCTACCCATTGGGGTATCTTAATACTTAATCAATCGAACTCTTCTTACTCAATGTATCATTGCAGAAAATTTGTGGCATGGCTCTCAGTGAGATCCTAAAAGACGTTGTTATTATAGCGAATTGTGCAATTAGAGCATCAGGACCCAGCATCAGGGGTGGATATAACTTTAATTACACTCACTTAGTCGGACAGATTCAGGGACCTTCACACCCTGCAAATGTATTTATTAATTAACTTATGTATTTATTTATTCATTTGTTTGTAGAGGTGGGCGAGCCAACAAATTAACAGGAAGAGCCAACCCAGGGTCAAGTCAAGGGTCAACTCTTGCTATAAGATCCTGTGCATGAGCCTTGAAAATATTTTGCATGAAATCATGCAACAAAGATCAAGTTAGAATATAATAAGGTGTCTTCAAAATTTAGGATAATGTATTTCAGGTTATTTGAGAAGGTTTGAGAGTTATTAAACATGAACTCTGTCCTGGTGACAATGCTTTTAGTGAACTAAGAGGCAAGTCAGGGGTCATGTTTACCCTATTCGTGGCCTAGAATCATATTATGGGTGGAGCAACATTATGTGCTAGTAAATGAAACACAAGAGATGTTTTTGTACAGTACATCCTGAAATCATGCATATGAAGGTGCTCTTGCATGTGAAAAATGAGAGTCATGAATTCAAATGTCTGCCTACTATCAGACACCTATAACACCGTTTGATCATGTAGGGAAGCTTGGATTGAGCCCAGATTTTTCAGTTTCACATTGTGCAATTCAGGCACTCAGGTGTGCACCGCCCGTTGGGCTCAAAGGGCTTCAGCCTCACCCTCTAATGTGTGCTGTAGCCCGGGCTCAGCTTCGTGGGTGCTTTTCTCAGGTAATGCCGGGGAATGGCAGGATTTGGGAAGCGGGTGTCACAAAAAAAACATTTTCTTTTCTTTAGAGAGACACTTCAGCTTCTCATGCTCCTAGAAAGTGTCTTCATAGAAGGGGTGGAGGTCACTGGTGATTCTAAATATGCTAATTCACAGACCCCATATGGGGGCTCTCGCTGTGCTGGCCATGTGCTTTAGCATTCCTCGTTGTTTTAAAGGCAAGACAATGATTGCCCATTAACAATGCAAGACTGAGGCAGCATCTGCAATTGGAAGCGATCTCTGCTCTGTTTCCAACTGGACTGTTAGCCTGAGTTTATCCAAGCAAAAAAGGTACAAAGCCAAATTACATTGTATGTAATTGCATTTATATAGCGCTTACTACCCATGTCAATAGGTTGCAAGTGTTATATAATTCAAAAAAGGGGAGAAAGTTTTTTTTCTTTTTTGAATGGAAATTGTGTTGCAGTGATTCAGTGTCCATCAGGCAGTCCAGATTTTTTTACCAACAGCATTTTGCATTTGGGGTATGGGGGGAGGGTGTTGGTTTGTTTCTAAATATTTCAATCTGGTTGAAAACTAAGGGGCCAATTTAATATTCTTTCACGAAATGCAGAGCAGCAAGACAACTTTCTACACTGCACTGCATATAAGGGAGAGAGCAGAAATGCGCCATATTTGCAAAGATATGATACAGCACATTTCTGCTGTCTCGTAGTGCTGGAGCATTTGTGGCTGCCTAGCTCCACTGCAGCCATCTTTGCACCATGGTGCAAGGGTGCCTGTGTTACAGGCAGGATTGTTTTTGTAGAGGAAGGGATACCTTCCTGCACAAAACCAATCTTTAAAGGCATTTTCCTCTTTGTATGTGTGCTGCACAATGCAGCACACATACAAATAGGAAGGTAACGAGGAGAAATAAAGATATTTCACCTCGTTACACCTAGGTGAGGGAGGCACACCATTTTGGTGGAATCCCAGTTTACAGACCTTTGTAAATCTGGAATTGTGTCAAAATCCATGGGTAGGTGTGTGGGAACGCCCATATTCCACCCATGGAATGCCTCCCTGCCTTAAGGTAACGCAAGGCAGCGATATACTTTGGATTTACTCAACAATGCAGAGCCATGCAAGGTGGCGTTGTGTGACTTAGTAAATCCCATTAAAGGTCTTGCTTTGCTTCGTGACGACTTGCGTTACACAAGGGCAATGCAAATCCTTAGTAAATCGGGCCCTATTAATGTGCAGAGTGATATTGGCAAAGAGGGGTCTGGGCAGCAGTTAGTTTGTTTCGGTGGTTGATGGTAAGTGGCACCAGCACTTATCAGTGGGGACTGGGACTTTTAAAAGATGGTCCCTCAGGCAGTCTTTGAGTAAAATGTTCCTGGCTGTCTGTTCTATCCCAGAAGGAAGGCCAGCCATGGCCTAACGGGCAGTATTTGCATCAGGGTGATGGCTTGATAATAACATCATGTCACACAATTACTTTAACAGTCATGCATTTACTCTAACAGTCTGTAAACATGCAGTGGATGAGAGCTGTCCGTGATTGTGCTCCTCTACCTCATGATTGCTATGTAGCTCAGTTTGGATAGGGCGGAACATGTGCTCTACAGTAGTAAAACACGTGGGGTACAATATTTCACTATGCCTTATCGCAGGCTGCTGTGTTGACCTCTCACAGCCCATCTCACAAAAAGCTGTGTGAGTCCTGGGTATTTGGTAACTGCACATGTAATAGGCTGACTGAGAGGAACAGCGTGTCACTGTGCATGGACAGCACTTGGCACTGCACCCACCAAAGCTTTCTGCAACAGCAGCATGGTGTGCCTCAGACTGCTCTGCCCTTGTGTGGTTTATCAATCAGGAGATACTTGTATAGCTCCGCTTATCACCAAGGAGGGTATCCAGGTGCTGTGCTGCGGTGTCAGCTCAAGAGCTAGGTCTTGAGTCCGTTCCTGAATGGATCAGCGAGGGTGAAGTACAGAGGGGGAGGGTGTTCCAAGTCTTGGCGGCGAGGTGGGAGAAGGAGCGTCCTCTGGTGCGGCAGTGGCAGATGCGTGGTATCTGTGCGAGGGTAAGGTGAGTGATGAGGAGGTTCCTGGGAGGTAGGTGGAAGTTCAGGTGGTGGTTCAATTAGACGGGTCCTTGGTCGTAGAGGACTTTGTAAGCGTGGGTCTGGAACTTGAATTGGCATCTTTTCTGGATGGGGAGCCAGTGGAGGTCTTTCAGGTGCTGGGTAATGTGGGTCGTCTTAGGCAGGTCGAGGATCAGTCTGGCTGCTGCTTTCTGGATCATCTGGCGTCTTCTCATAAGTTCTGTGGTGGTGCCACCATAGAGTGCGTTGCTGTAGTCCAGCCGGCTGGTGATGAGGGCCTGAGTCACAGTTTTACTGGTGCTGATGCAGAGCCACTTGAAGACTTTGTGGAGCATGAGAAGAGTGTGGAAACAGGCTGAGGAGACAACGCTGACCTGGTATTTCTTGGAGAGTTTGCTGACCAGTATGATAGCGAGGTTGTGGAGTAGGGGTGGGTCTGAGTTCTGATGGCCACCAGGAGTCGTTCCAGAGGGAGGTGTGTCTGCCGAAGATCAGTACTTATGTTTTGTCCATGTTGCGTTTCAGGCAGTTGTTCTTCATCCAGGCTGAGAAGTCCTTCTTCCAGTTGTGGAAGTTGGTCTGCATTGTGGTGGGGTCCGCAGAGAGCAAGAGAACGAGCTGGGTGTTGTCGGCGTAGGAGACGATGTTGATGTCGTGGGTTCTGACAATGTCCGCGAGTGGTGTCATGTAGATGTTTAGGAGGTTGGGACTGAGGGATGAGCCTTGGGGAACGCTGCAGATGATGCGCTTGGGTTGAGAGGTGAAGGGAGGGAGACGGATTCTCTGGGTTACCCCATGAGAAAGGATGCCATCCATTTGAGCACGTCATCTGTAATTCCGATCTGGTGCAGTCGGTCAATAAGTGTGTGGTGGGAGACGGCGTGGAAGGCTACAGAGAGGTCGAGCAGGATCAGGATGGCTGATTCTTTTCTGTGGAGTAGGGTGCGGATGCATCTGTTGCAGTGATCAGGGCCATCTCTGTACTGTGATTGGCTATAAATTCGGCCAGGGTGGAGCTTGCGGAGTTACACTCCATGGAATTCCGTGGAGTTACTGGAAAACTCCGTTGAATTCCGCGGAGTTCCGCAAGCGGGCAGAATATGCTCAGCCACCTCTAATTTTGTTATCAGTAGTATACATGCCCTTCAAAGCGTTGGTAGCAACTGCGAGCGATGGCTTGGGGGGGCGCACAGCCCGCTCAGTTCATTTCTGTCACCCAGGTAGCAAATTACAATGGGGCAGGGAGGGGATGGAGGAGCCCCCACAGGGATGAGGAAGGAACTGCGATGATGCCAATAAAGTATGGTGTGCGGGGGCCCTGGGGATGCAGGGACTGCCCACGACATGACAGGTAACAAGTTTGGGGCTGTGCCACCCGGAAGGCTGCGGGCAGGGTACGGATGGCCTGGAACTGCGGCGAGGCAGGTGGGGAGTGGCTGTGTCTGCACTATGCTAATGAGAACCATAACGGATTGTCCAGAAGAGGGAGCTGCTAGGCGAAGAGGGAGCAGGTAACGGTAGAGCAGCAGCACTTTTGGAGGAGATGCCACTTTATGTTCACTTTCCCTCACTCTGGCCGAGACGGACCCTCGAAAGCGGCACCCGAGTCCCCCAACCGCCCTTGATCCATCAACCCACCCACCGTTATTCCACCTGGGGTTCGCCTGCTTTCTCTGCTTACACCTGAGGCCATCCGCCATGATCCTCTCACTGGTGTCTAATGTGGCCAGAGTCACCTCCCTCCTTCCCTCCACCCCCTCACCCCTCCCTCCACCGCACCTGGTTTACGACAGTCATTTTACAACATCACCTTCCCTACACCGTCATGTAGCCAGACGTGCCTGCCTGGGAACCCTGTTGCCAGATGAGAAGCGTGTTTGCGGCAGTGGTTGTGGTGGCGAGGGCCAAGGGAGGCTGTCCATGTGGGGCTGTCAGGGGTCGGCAACAGTAGTACCACAGCATTAGTGCCTCTGGCCTGTGACAGACACACATTAATCTCGAAGCAGGATGACACATGGGCAAGACATGTGAATGGCGTGCCGGTAATCTCCGCTCCGCCGGCGGTCGGCAGAGCTCTGCTGAACTCTGCGCTCCAAGTGGAGTGCGGAGTGGGCAAAACTCCATGAATTCTGTCGACGGAGCGGAGTTCACCACCCACCCATACTCTGAATCCTGAATGGGAAGGGTCCAGCAGGTTGTTTCTCTCTAGGTGTTTGGTGAGTTGGAGGTTGAATGTCTTCTCCAGGACTTTGGTGTGAAATGGGAACAATGAGAAGGGACTGTAGTTCTGGAGCTCTCTGGGGTCTGCAGGAGGTTTCTTGAGGAGGGGTCTGACCTCTGTGTGTTTCCAGGCATTGGGAAAGTTGGCTTTGGCGATGGAGGTTTTGAGGATGGTGGTGAGTTGGAGGCTGATTTAGTCTCTTCTGAGGTTGAAAAGTCAGTGAGGGCATGGGTCAGTGTGTGCTCCTGAGTGGACGGAGTTCATTAGAGTATTTGTGTTTGGTGTACTGAGCTGTTCCCATGTTGTGAGTGGGTGGTTGGAGGTTTTGGTCAATGGGATGCTGAGGAGGTTGGTGGGTTGGGAATCGAAGTTTCTGTAGATGATTGCTATTTTGTTGTGGAAGTGGTTGGCGAGGGCATCGCAGAGTTCCTGTGAGGAGGAGATCGCATTTTCGGTGGCTGACAGGCAGGTGAACTCCCTGACGATTGTGAAGAGTTCCTTGGTTTGGTTGGCACTGGCACTGGTCTTGAGCCAGTGTGTCAGGCTGTGGTAGTTGTTGAGGGCCGACTTGAAGGTGACTTGGTCCGTGTTGTTCCTGGTGGTTCGCCATTTTCTTCCCATCTGCCTTTCAATGTGCTAAGTTCCAGGGTGTACCAGTTGGCGCATTTGGTGGATTGGTGCATTCTGGCTGGGTTGGTGGGAGCAAATCGATCGGCGGCATTAGCGATCCAGGCATTGAAGTTCTCTGCAGCTTGATCCAGGTTGGTGGAGATATCGGGCTGGGAGATGGTGAGGGCGTCGGTCCATTGGGCACTGTGGTGGTCAGAGGTGGTGCGGGGAGGTCCAGCGATAATAAGGTGTACTATGGAGGTGTCTGACCAGGTGAATTCTGTGGTGTGGCTGTACCTGATTCTGTTATTGGACGTGAAGATGGGGTCCAGCGTGTGTCCTGTTTTGTGCATGGGGTCTGTGACAAGTTGCTTGAGGTAGATGTTGTCCAATCGCTCCAGGAGCTCGGTTGAGTTGGTGTCAGTGGGGTCGTCCAGGTGGAAGTTGAGGTCTCCCAGAAATATGAAGTGTTCAGATTTGATGGCGAGCAGAGTGATGAATTCGGCAATGCTGTTGCTTAGGCCGGTTCGTGGTCCTGGGGGTCTATAGGTGAGGGTACCTTTGATGGTGGTTTTGTCGTCTGTTCGGAGCTGGAAGTTCATGTGTTCCATGATCAGCATGGTCTTGTCATCGGTGGACAATTGATTCTTCGTGTATGATGGTGATGCCGCCTCCATGTCTGTTGGCGCGGTCGTGGTGTTTCATCTTGTAGCTGATGGGCATTGCGGTGGCGACGTCTGGGGCAGATACAGGGGTGAGACAGGTCTCTGTGAGGAAGGTCACGTCAGGGGCGAGGGTGGAGATGGTGTCCCAGACTTCGGTGGTTGTTTGCAGAGTGACATGGCATTGATCAGGAGGCAGCTGAGTTGTTCCAGGGGGGTCGCAGCAGGTGGGGGTGGCATAGTGCTGGCTGCTGCAATGGCAGTTGGTCCTAAGGTGGTGGTGAACTGGCAGCGGGTGCAGGAGAAAGGACCCACTGTGGAGCGAGGTGATGCGAGGCAGCAGTTGTTGTTGCGTCCGGGGTGCAGGGCACGGAGATCTTTGACAGAGTATCTGTGAGAGTGTGGAGGGCCAGGGTTCCTGGTGCTAGGTGCAGTCCAGGCTCATACAAGCTTGCCTTTGGCAGCCAGGGGCATGCCGCTGAGCGTGACCTTGCAGCAGCCTCCATAAGTAGTCCTGGGAGGTGGGCAGAGCTGTCCAGGAGGCAGGAGGGCAGGGGGCAGGTGGGGGCGGTAAAGAAATGCAACAAAGCAGAAACTAACACAAGAAATAAAGTAAAAGTCACAGAGTATCTAAGTCAACAAAAACAGAAACCATAAAAACAATAGTCTTTTACCGCACTAGAGGGTAAAGTAGACTGGGACCAGAAGGAATGTGGTTGCAAGTGGTCACCCAACAGCGGGGAGAGAACAGGAGGCCTCGAGGGATGGGGTGAAACCTTTCCTCATCGGGCTAGGCAGCAGTGTGGAGGGAGCGGCGCACAGGACCAGTGGTCAAGGGCTACTCACTGGAACCACGCAGCGGCCTATATAAGTAGTTCTGGGAGGTGGGCGGGACTGTCCAAGAGGAAGGACGGCAGGGAGCGGGAAAACAGCAAAAGCGGATTGGAGCGGTAAAGTACTACAACAAAGCAGAAACTAACACAAGAAATAAAGTAAAAGGTCAACAAGTCACCAAATTAACAAAAACCAGAAACCATAAAAATAAAAGCCTTTTACCACAATAGAGGGTAAAATACACTGGGTCCAAAAGGAATGTGGCACCAAGCGGTCACTCGACAGCAGGAACTGAACAGGAGGGCTCGATGGCTGGGGACAAAGTCCTTCCTCATTGAGCTAGGCAGCAGCGCGGGTGGAGCGGCCCACAGGACCAGGGGTCAAGGGAAACTCCGTTTATGTATTGGGCCTCCTTCTCATCTCTGTGAGTGATAGTTGGTGGTTGGAAAACATGGTGAAAAGGATACCCAGCTCAGAATCCAAGAAACAGACACATTTATTTCAAAGGCTCAATTGAAACACATCCTGAGTGCACAACGTCTGGGCCTTGCTGTCTCTTAAGCTTACCCACTTTGGAGTCAGCTGGTGGTGACCCTGCCTTCTACTTTCATATGTCAACTTCAAACTGGCAACTGTTGTCTTGTGAGCTAATACTCCTTCTTCTGAGACACAGAGACATTCCAAATGCCTCCCCTCTTTTGAATGTCTGCCTGAAGAAAGAATTTTAATGCTCAAGCTTGGTGCCAGCGTCAAGAGTTCAAATTTTACCATGGCGAGGGACTCACAGAGGTTGAGTGGAGGTGACATCAGGGTGAATATACTAAACCAACCGCATTGCCCTGTCCATCATTGTGAGAAGTCGGCCTGGTATATGCTGTCCACTAATTAAAGTGGGCACCTTGCACCAGTCCAAACAACCCTTATGGTGATTAGGTCAAAGATAACCTTTTGAA
Organism: Calotriton arnoldi; assembly: GCA_963921515.1. NCBI lineage: Eukaryota > Metazoa > Chordata > Amphibia > Caudata > Salamandridae > Calotriton > Calotriton arnoldi. The sequence continues at coordinate 107,366 of CAWUFW010020871.1, forward strand.
AGCTATCCTAGTGGTAGCTATGGAGAGCAGCCTTCAGGCTAAGTCTTGAAGGAATGTTAAGCACCTTGTTTTACCAGAATTCAACCTTATAGTATTGGTTAAATGAAAGGGAAACCACACAGTAGTTATAAAAATATGTATTTATTATATATAACACTCTCTAGTATCCTCTACACGAGGATAGAACACAAATCAAATAATACAGTTGCAAAGAATCAAACGTAAGTAGCACAATACACAGTGGGCTCCCGGGGGAGACCAAACCATATACTACATAAGTGATATAAGAACCACGACTCGGGACTAGACCTAGTCTAGAAGGTGTAGAATCGCTGGGACCCCAAGGAACCACCCAAGGTGAGTGAACAGGGACCCCACGGAGGACCGGTGCAGTGTGAGAACACGACCGCGTGCTCCGTACAATTTAATGGGAAAGTCGCAGTTGGAAAATCAGAGATTAAGGACCCTTCCCAGCAGATTACAAAGACAGCCCTTGGAACTTAAGGGTTTGGAGAGTCACCCCACCCGTGGATACCTTTGTACCAGAGTTACCTATCCCAGAGGAGCCGGGTGCATAGGTGCGAAGTGGCGTCGGAAACCCTCGTTGTTTTCTATGGATGTCAATAAAGAAATGATGCTGCTGGAAGAACGAAAAGTGTCCGGAGGAATCCAAATGTGGATTCTAGGTGAAAAGAACCTGAAAGCAGAGGGGACAGAGTCTGGGTCACTTTGGAGTGACCAGGGGCTTGGTAGACGAATGCCCACCGATGTTGGGTGCTTCAGGTGTGTTGACGGTGAGCTTGACTCTTCAGCTGCAAGGACCTGGAGACGTCTAGGATGACCAGGAGCCGGAGGCAAGCTGTCCCACAAAGGATGTCGAGTGCTGAGGGGTCGGTGTCCGGCTGGAGCACCAATCAAGCTTTGGCAGCGGCAAACAACGTAGAGGTCAAATTCAGTGTCGATCTAGCCCAGCAAGGACCAGGAGCAAGGGTAGTCAGGGCAGGCCTGGAGCAACCAGGGGAGCCCAAATAAAGCAAAGTTGACCCTCAAGTGGACCCACAGGCCGAAGGCACAGGAGTCGCTAGGGGACCTCAGGCGGTTTCACAGGATACCAGCTAGCAGGGCACAGAGTGCGAGGATGCCAGAGTCCTTCTCAGAAAAGATGTGCTGGGGTCAGGGCTACAAATGGCCCAATGCACGGAATTGTTGCATGACAACAAGCATGTGCTTTTGCAAATGGATGCGGTGCACAGGGATATGGGTATACTGTCCCCACGAGGGATATCCGCCTCAAACTCAGTGAGAGGCCAGCTCAACCTCAGAGACCTTCAGAAACCCACCTCCTGTGTTGCTGGAGCCTTTGGAGTCCACAGGAGCTCAGGGTCAGCAAACTGGTCAGATGCGTTACGGTGCCTGCGTTTGCAGGGGAGTGACTCCTTCACTCCAAGGGAGATTCTTCTGTTGTCTTGGAGTTTCACAGGGTCCTGCACGGAGCCTGTGTGGATCACGGACAGTGGCGAGACTGGGGAAGGCAAGGAAAGACGAAGTCGAGCCCAAGGGAGGTCCAGCGAAGTCCAGGGTGTCCAGACGGTCGAAGTGTAGTGGTATCTTCTTGCAGAATCTTGTCCACGTAAATCTAATGTCCTGTAGCCAGGTAACCCATTTTATACCCACGGGAAAGGGTTGGACAGATTCTAGGGACCCTCTAGGGGAGGGACAGGACAGGGGGTGGCTACACCCATGTCCTTTGTCCAGTTTCGCGCCAGAGCAGGAGCTGAGTGCTCCCAGAACTGGTTTGAACTGGACTATGGACAGGGACACCAATTGTGCCCCTCGTGCAGACTTTCTGGAACTGAGACAGTGCACCCACCCACCCCAATACACTAAATCCTGTCTGGGAGGTGGTAACACCTCCCTGTGACAGGGTGCCTATTGTGCTGCCTTCCCCTGCTCGAGCTTGGCTCAGCAGCAGGAGGGCAGACTCGTGTCTGTGGCTGGCAGCATCCATTTTGTGCTGTAAGGTTCGAGAAAGTTGGTACCGGTAGACTTAGGTACCCCCAGAACCTCGGTTCTGAGGGGAGGAATCATACCTCCCACACCAGCTACTGGTGTGGAGGTATGATTCCAAGGTGTTTGACACCAAACACGACATACTTCGTTGCAGTCGTTTTCGAGATAGCATTTACCGCCAGGTTATAATGCACCTCTACCTTTATGTCTGGTAGTATCACGTACAGCCCAGGAGAATGACCTCCGAAGACTGCAGAGGGGCCATGCTCATGCAGGAGCACCCTCTAACGCAAAACCCAGCACCCTGCCTTCAGGATTGTTAAGGCCTGCTATAGGGGTGACATAAAGTTTTAAGTGTAGTGATATATATAGATATAGTGAACCTATATCTTAAGTAAGTGGTGTAATCACCAACTTACACAGGCTGCAGTAGCAGACCTGAGGTTCCATTTTGCATGGCCTCTCATGGGTGGCATAATACATGCTACAGCCCATGGGAGGCCTCTGGGGTACCTATGCCCTGGGTACATGGGTACCATATACTAGGGACTTATAAGGGCACCCCAGTATCCAATCTGTAGTGTACCAAAGTACATATGTTGCAATTTAAGGGAGAAAGCAGATAGGCTGGGGTCCTTAATAGCAGGATCCCAGCCAGACTAGTCAAAACAGTGGATGCAAAAAGCAAAAAGTGGAGGTAACCATAAGAAGCAGATCCTACTTTCCTACAATCATCAAAGCAATGAAGTAGCATGAGACCACCAAACTTGGTTTTGAGAATTAAACGTTCTCGGGCCATATTTATTTTACAAAAAACACAAATAAAATTTTCTGTCTGAAATTTCTCAAAATCATGGTTGCTCGCTGGGCTGGCCCTTCAAGTACCATCCCCATGAATACGTGATTTGGTCCCCACCGATTTCTATTAGGGCCCCTACTTAGTAATTGACAAGGTGAACTCAGCCAAAGCATTACTTATTTTGAGTGTTGTTGTGCAACATAATAATCAAAGGGTCAAGACTGCCTGGGATCCAGAGCCACATTTCAGTGCTTGTTTGATTAGGTAGAGGAACCCAAAATTAAGTTGGTTGTGCTTCTAGAGATGTGGTTGAATACCTAGAAGACATAAATGAGTTCCTGCTCATATAAAATCAGTTCCTGCACATGAAGGGAGAGTGGGACTCTGTCATAAACAGAACCCATCCGCTTGTAGAGTAGAGCTCATTCACAGATCGAATTGAGCTTTTTTTGCTTTTGCAGTTTTATACAGCAAACACTTTACCTGAAGATAATGGGGTGCCTTACATGAGCACCAGACACAAGGTCACAATCGGTTTTTAGGCACGGGGAGATTATTCGGCATATTTATCATGGTTTATGTCTCCCTTGCACCACGCAAGGCAGCACAAGAGTGACGCAAAACCTAGAATGACATTTACCAAACAACGCAAGGCCACCTTGTGTGGCCCAGGTGGGTTGATAAATGTGAAGTAACGCAAGAAGGGCAAGCCACTGTGTTGCGTTACTCTGCCCCAGGGAGGTGTTCCATGGGTGCAGCGTGAATGTTCCCATGCATCCACACATGGATTTTTGAGCATTCCCAGGTTTACCATTAGTGGTAGTCCTGGGAATGAGTCACAATACTGCAAGGAGAAATATGCTTATTTGTCCTACTATTTCCTCTTTCTTCCTGCAGCACACCTAGAAAGAGGAAAAAGCCTCAGAGGATTGTTTCTGTGCAGGAAGGTGTCCCTTCCTGCACAAAAACAATCCTGCCTACACTGCAGGCACCCTTTCAACATGGTGTAAAGGTGCCTGCGTTGGGGCTAAGCAGTAGTTTTTGCACCAGTTCAGGCAGAAAGCAGGAATGCGCTGTATAATGTTAAATATGGTGCATTCCTGCCCTTTCACGCAACGCAGCAAGGTGGCTTGCTGCATTGTGTTGCAGTAATGCTTGATAAATATACCCCTAAGTGATTTGCCCAGGATTACAGGATGTTGAGCTGACAGCGAGGCTCGAACCACAGCTGAGTCCTTGCATACATAGTGCTAAACCTCTGCAGAGATAGAGCAGAGTTTATGCACAGATGAAGTTGAGCTCCTACAGATATTCTGTTGAGTTTCAACTTTCTTTATAGACAGTTTATTTCTTGTACTGAACCACAGCAGAGTCCCTGTATACATAAAACTCAGCCCCTGCACAACATGAATCGTGTTGATTCATAGATTGTGTTGAGCTAGTTCCCAGGCAGAGTTCAGCTCTTTCAGTAATCATTACTACAGTGTAAAAGTTGAACTTCTGTGGGGACTAAGATACCAGTGACCAGCTACTAATATGTGGGAGTACCATAGGCCTTTCACCCAGGTTAGTCTCTGAAATGGCCTGTATCTGATACAGTCAGTAGGAAAAAGTGGGAGGGAAGATGTGTGCGAGAGAGAAGGAATTGAGGAAAGAAATTGTGGAGAAAGAGAGACAGAGAAACGAGATAGAGAATAGTAACATAGAAGAGAGAGAAACTGTGAATGAATGTGGAGGAAAGAAAGAGGAAAAAGAAATGAGAGGAGAATATGACTGAGATGGGAAAGAACGAAAGTGTGTGAAATGGGAGATGGCAGAGTGAGTGACGTGGAAACAAGCGGCTAGCAATGATGCGCAAACGTTACTGCACATTTCACCAATTATATTTCCTCTCTTCTTCACCAGATGTCTGTCACCTTGTGTGTGGTCGATGCTACTGCTGGTTGTGGATGCTGTAGGTGCCAAGAAACATTTTGGCTAACAGCTCTTATGTTTTTTTTGTTACAAACTATGCACTGGGCAGGGGTGAATGTGTTGCACACATAACATAGTGACTTGGCAGCCATGTTTTAGAATTGTAGAAGGTAGTATAATCACTTTTTAAACTCAGTTTCACATGGGACATCAAGCATTAACCTTTCGCATATGTTGGCGAGTTTGGTCTTTTATGAACATCACGTATAAAAAGAAACACTGACAAATCAATTTTTTGGCTTCTATAAAGGTACATTATTTATTAGGAGGATCACTAAAACATACCACAGGCACATCATGACATTGGCAGCATCCCTAGCACAAAGAATAGGTACTGAGCACATAGCAGCAGAAGTAGAAGCAGCAAAAGGTGTTGTCAAACAGAGAAGGTACAAAAAAGGGCAGCTATTGTGAAAGCTTCCCTGCAGAACAGGTAGAATATGAGCATCAGGAGAAACATGTCTCTCTCTCTCTCTCTCTCTCTCTCTCTCTCTCGCTCACAGAACAAGAACAAATGGGACAGTAGCAGTGCAAGTTTTGCTTCATTTTAGAACAGGTGCAACTTAGATGACAGCAGTGAGAGCTTCCCTTTCTTACAGAACATGTATGTCCTTGGCAGCAGCAATGTACGCTTGACTAGATATCGGGGCACTACAGTGCAAGCTTTACTTCTTCAAAGAACAGGTACTCCTTGACAGCAACAAGCATGCTTCCCTTTCTTGCTGTAACCTCAACATCCATTTAGAACAGACACAACATGACAGCTGTAGTGCAAACTTTTATTGCTGACAGAACATGTACAGCAGAGGATGTAGGTTACACACTTCTTTGGAATGGCTATATTGGTGAATTTGTGAGTGCTACTGTCCCTCTCACTGTGGTGGCATTCTGACAGTAGCTGTGTAGTCACACTCATTTACTTAAGATGTTGTTAGAGATGCTTCTGACATATCCTGAAACTTCTGAAGCTGTCACATTGAGTCTTGCTGGTATCACAACTCCAACTTTTCATATCCTGGAGCCTTGCTGCTGTCACTGAGTCTTGCTATCAGTGCCTGCAGGTCTTAGTGCTGCCATGCCCTGCAACTCTTGCTCTGGTCACTGCAAGTAAGTGCTGCTGCTATCATATACCTTCAGCTCCTGCTGCTGTCACTCTGAATACTTCTGTCAATGGATATAACTCATACTAGGGCCATGCTTCTTCAGGCCATCATGCACAATACTGTCATTTACTGGGGATCCAGCTGTCAGTCCTTCTGCTATCAACTCTCCGGGCTTGGTTGCAGCAGGCAAACTCTAAACTGAGTGGATCGATGTGTGAAGAATAAAGCCTGTGAGAGCAGGTCAACTTCAAGGGGAAAGGAGGAGAGATTTTCTTCAGCAGCCTCATGCACCAAGCATGGTTCCCTCAGCAGAGAAAAGGTCTAAGCACTCCCCTTGACTGCTAGCTGTTCCTTCCATCATTCTGCGAGAGATCAACAGGCATCTGTGCAGGTGGAGGAACTTGAGCTCATCACTGGCTGGTGGTGCAGGTGCTGTCCACCAGCTGGAGTGGCAGAATCCTAGTGTGAGGGGGCAGCAGGTTCATGGGCGTGCTCACACTTTCCCACCTTCATGGTTTATGCGCAGGTCGCCATCTGGTTACCCTCATGTCCTTCAGTCTAGACCTGCAGCAGTGTCTTGCGCTGTGGATGCTCACCATAACAAAAAATAATGTAATTTTTACTCCGCTTCAGCTCCTTCACAAACATGGCTGTCAACATTATTTTCCATAGTGAATTTCTGGTGCAGCATTCGCAAATTTAAATTTTGGCATCTTTAGCCAACCCTCTTTCATTTGGAAAAAACGGTCAACGTGACTAAGTGCAAGTTTGGCTTAGGCATGTCTATATTTTTTTTTTTAAATTACCTGCAGCTCACAAACAGAAACTGTCTTTATAGTTTTAATTTGTAATATTGGCACTTTCCTGTCACTCCAGTGCATAGCCATTTCAAGAAAGGGTTGAAGGGACAAAGACTGAAAAAAAGATTCATCAAACTTTGTATACTATTTTAAATGATAGAAAATACCACAGTAAAAAACAGAGATGTACTCCTCCTCTGGATCATGATCTCTGATCCACCCTAATGAGTGCACATCACAATTAATTTGCATTCTGCCTACTCAATAGAGAGCATAGGAAACACAGCATCATGCCTATGGTGAAAATATCAAAAGAATTTAAGTGATCACAAAGATTCGTGAAAGGGAATGTTTGGAGCATTTTCAACTCTTAACCTTTTTTTCAATCTTTTATTACATCAACTAAGGAAGAAGATGTGGTGTAGTGTCTACGTCAACCTGGGGACCTGGCTTTGAATCCAGTTTGGAAGGCGACTGACAAATGTGCAGTTTTGAGCAAATCACTTAATCTGTAATGATGGTGTAATTGTTTGTAGCTGTGTGTAATTCAAAGATTTAGTTCCCCCACTTAATGTGTGCAATCTTGTTTTGTCTCCATCACTCCCCATAATCTACAGCACTCCGTTGCTCCCCAGCCAAGTCTGTGCTATAATGATATAGACACATACCATACATGTTTTTTTTACATTGTTAAGTTATCCTGACTATTCCACTTCCTTTTGAGCTCTTTGTGAACTCCCTCATTTTGTGACATTCACATAGAAGCACCACATATTTTTCTTTATCCCTGTACATGTGCCACACCTTTAATAGGGTTCACACAAGTCTACTTCTCGGTGTCTGTAGGGTGCACTTCTTGTGTTTATTGGGAGATCCCCCATACACATCTTCTTGTTCCCTGAAGCATTTGTTTATTAGAACATTGGAATACTGAGCGCTCCAGTGAAGACAATGGAGTGCTCCGGGCTTCTAATGGATGGTCGAAGCCAGGAGCATCAACATTCCAATGTTTGTTCACAGCTGTTGCTGTGAACAAAGGCCTCACAGAGCCTGAGGGGATTTCAACCCCCTCGGGCTCCGTGAGGCCTTTATTTTACAAAATAGAACATTCTGCCATCTAGTGGCGGAATGTTCTAATAGCCTTAGAGCCCTCCTTTTCGGGCTCTACCGGCCATTAAAGGCCTGCTCTCTTGTTAAAGGGCCTCGCCTTCGGCTTGGGCCTTTAATGCTGGAGCGGACCTTTGATGGCTGGTAGAGCCCGCTACAGCGGTTTCTAAGGCTATATTATCTGACTTATGTTGCTTTTGCTTTTTCACCTTCGGCTCAGGCCTTTAATGCTGGAGCGGGCCTTTGATGGCCGGTAGAGCCTGCTACAGCGGACTCTAAGGCTATATTATCTGTCTTATGTTGCTTTTGGTAAGAAAAGACACCTTTACAACAAGACTTTCTTTTCTGTGTGTCAGAAATGCACACAGGCGCAAGATTCGCTAGGTATGGAACATCTTGCAGATGCCTGATGCTCGCAGGTCTGGTGGATACTCTTGAAGCTCCAGCAGTGCTCAGTGCCTAAGTGTAAATTATTGGCAAAGCCAATAGATCTGACTTCAATGCGCTGATGCATGAAAACACAGGCATGCACAAATGCTGTTTGCATGTCTCAGCACATTAAAGCCAGACATATTGGCAAAGTGTGCTCTGATACTGGCTCTGAGAATGTCTTTGCCCGCATGGTATGAAGTGGTAGCCCCACCTCTGCCGCTTAAAGTACTAGCCCCCCCCTCGAAACTTGGGTCAAGTTGCGCCCCAGCAGCCACTCCATAGCTGTCACTTTCTGGCATCAATGTTAAGGCTTTGCAGTGGTGGCTCCTCCGCTAAGGTGGAGGAGCCTCGCCCCCTGCTCTGTGAGCAGTAGTTAAAGAAAGCTAAAATGATAATAACTAGAAATATTATCATTTTGATTTTCCTTTCCTGGTACAGGGCGGGGCTGGACTGCCAGAGCAGGGCAGGGGAGGAGTGGTTTGTCCACTCCAAGGTGTGCAATGACGCTTTGACAGGCCCTTTCGGGCCGGCCAAACCGTCACGCGCACTTTGCATGTTCTGCGCTCAGGCTGCATTACAGCCTGAGTGCAGAACATGCCCCAGGCTCCCATTCCCTGCCCGAGCACCGATCCACGGCGTTCAGACCAATCACAGCGCTGCATTCAGTGGTCGAAGTGGGCGGGATCGGCAGGGCACGGCGTGCCCCTACTTCTTTAATTTCACAGAGTCCGTTCCCCTACTTTCTTATTTTAAACATGCCTCCCGGGCGGCAGAAATCGCCAAGGCCGATAGTTAAGGCTCGGCTTAAGGGGACGGGCAGAACGAGCAGAGAAGGAAAAGGACTCTGTCTTTTCCTTCGTGCCCAGAGAAGACAAGGACAGTGTCCAGTTCTCCTGCTGCCCTCTTTGTTCTCCCTCTTCCCTCTCTTTCTGTCTCCCTCCTCCTCATTTAGTTAAAACCGAGACTTCAAGAAACATGTATTACCTTCTCTTTCCTCCTTTCGTTTATTTGCTCCCCTGTGAAATGGATCCAAAAAAGAAAAACACTTTTGCTGGAAACGTTGTCTTTTTCTGACATTTTTCAATTTTTAAGTGCAGCCTCGGGGTGGAGAGAAATAAAACATTCAAAATATGAAAAATAACTAACTAACTAACTAAAGCAAGACAGAGTGGTTGCAAGGTGGCCAGATTGATTTATTCACACCTAAACACATTAGCGCCACTTTACAGTGTTTGCCAGTGAAGCGCTACTTTTGTTTCCTCGTCGCTGTTTGAATAACATTGTTTTCCCTGGGTGGAAAAGTCCACTATTCCTGGAGGTACTGAAATACCTGCTTGATGGGTGAATTGGAAAACAAAATGCATACCGCGGCAATGTATTTACAAATGTGGGCTTTTTAAACCACACTTCTTATGTTTTGTAAGGATATAAGCAATGGGCATTGAAGTGGGTCCCTTATGGGACCTGTAGTCATGGCCTTAATTTTTCAAGCAAAAGCACTCACTAATTTCTGAATAATGAGTGTAAAAAGAAAAAGGTAACCATATTGATCCTGCTTACATTTCACATGCTTTACTTAATCTTGCATTCCCTATGAGTGTTTGCTTTTTCTAGGATGTTGTTCATTTTTTTTTAGGCAGCATATTGCTCTTGTCTAGTGGGTAATTTGAATTGAGTCACATCCAGGTGTTTAAAGCGAGTCAGTGCAGTGCAAGTTTCTCTCAGTGAGGCAGTATGGTGTTCAGTGGGGGAGAGGATGTGGCACTATGGTCAGAGCTGCTGAATTTGGAACTGGGGAACCAGGTTCAGCCTTCATGACCAGTCCCCCAGACCACTCCCCCTGAGGGAGCACATTCCCATGCTAGACCCTAGAAGGCCCCGCAAGACCTTGAAGGCCCTGGTGTCTTAGCACCAGCAGGTGGACCCTAGCAGTGGCAAGTGTGGGTTAACCTTGATGGCCTGTCCGCCACAATTCATTCTGAAGTTCACCGCCAGTCTTGCAGGCAGGCCTATGAAGCAGCACACCATAGAGTGACAGTGACTCTGTCACTGAGGTCACAGGACCCTTGAGCAAGATGGCTCTAGGGCAGTGAGACCGCACCAGGCGCTGACCAGCCACAGTCCGTGCAGCTAACAGCAGTGGGGCAGAGGGGCCGGGTAAGGGGGGATTTCGAGGGGAAATTAAATAAATAATTAATTTTCCCTCTGCATCGTCCCTCGAAATCCCCCCTTACCTGGCCCCACCGCTGTTACCTGCATGGACCGCGACTGGCACTGACTTCAGGTGGAGTCGTCATGAATGCAAGTATAATATGGTTTTAAAAGCACTTGCTGCCTCCTTCCTGGCCTCCAACAATTTTCGGCAACAATAAAAATGTAATGATAACGCCAGTGATTAATGTTCTTAGTAGAGAGAGATGGTGTTTTGTCTAGTGGACGTTTTGACTCATGGAAAGGAAGCGCAGAGGGTTAATGTGCCTGCTGCTAAGAACATGTACCATGCAGTTAAAATCCTAACATAGAACAGTGAGCTCTTAACTGTCATGTAAGAGCTGCATGCAAACTGCAAGGTATAAATTAAAGCGTTGTGATTTTTTCCCCAGTCTTTGATTATCCTAATGTTGCAGAAAAAGGGTTCATTTGGGTAGAAATCAATTCTGATTATTAAAGAGAACCACCAACCATGGTATTACGTTTTAAATTCTGAGTTTGTGTTTCTCCAGACCAATCACTATTAAACTATGCAGCCTACCAGTATGGTTGTCATGTGACTCTTACACCTTGTAGTCCTTTGTCTTATGTAACATTTCCTATACAGTGATTTACACACGTATGATTGATTGTCTCTGTGTAATATGTGTGATGTAAAGTGCTCTGACACCCTACACTGGTATTAGTGGTGCTGTACATATTCTGATACTTTATTATTTTGACATTTTTACACATGCTAACAGTCTCTGCAAAGATTTTTCCTTATTAGTACCAGTGGAACATACAACTGCAGCAGTGAGAAAGGTGACCAGTCAACCTTTGCAAAGGGCCCTCCACTTCACAGCAGCACAAGTCACATTTTTTAGGAACTTTTGATCCGTTTGAGCTATAAACAATTTACTAGTTAAAATCGTCAGATTATGCAGCAGATGATGTATTATGTGGCAAATATGGCAGAGCCATAATTATGTGGAAAACATTTGCAAACTAGGATATTTTGCCATACATGTTTGAACTGCTCTTGTGGAAAAAGGGAGAAGTGCTGATGACAGAAACTCCATGGCTGGGAGACAAATGGCTTGCGATTCCACTTTTAAGGATATTTGGGACATTCTGTGATTGGAAACGTATCCCACTTTGTGAATGTATTTTAATGTTGATAACTCATATTAAGCCTTAAATAAACATGTGTATCCATCGGTTAAATTAAATAACGTAATAAGCTGTAACTGGTCAGTGAAATGGGAAACAAATACTAAAAATTGGGATATTTTGCTCTTTCTGCCACACCTCTGGCTCCGCCCACTGACCCAATCCACGGGTTATTCCCGCCCTCTGATTCTCCGCCCACAGTTCCCCTACTTTTTTTCTCCCACTTCGACCACTGGCTGCATTGCAGCGTTGTGATTGGCTAGGGGAGTCAGAAGCCTGAGTGCTACATGTTCCTGCTTTCAGGAGCGAGAGGTAGCGGCAGCGAGCGGACTGAGAGGCGGCGGCTGGCTGGGTGGCCAGCATAAGGTAAGTGTTTTTTTTAATTGTTTTTTTTCAGTTACAACCCTCTCCATCCCCCTGCCCCGCCTCGCCACCCCTGGTAAATAGCGGCCGCCACTGAGGCTTTGTCTTTTATTCGAAGTTAATAGAGTGTGTGGTGTCAGGGAAAAATAACATTTAATTTTTGCTAGTTTCAAACAACGCTACACGGTTTTCTGTCAGCACAAGGAGATTTGCCGGGATTGCCCCTTTCTGCATGGTCTGCTGCTGTAGCCGCTAGTATCGCTATCGCCTGTAGTGTAAGCTCAGCTCGTTTTGGGCTCGAGGTTGCAAAAGAACCTCGAGCTGAGCCTCAGCCACACCCCTGGTTCAAGCCTGGCTGGAGCTTTCAGTGGCTCGTCCATCACTGTTTGTGGGAATTTGTTGGCAGAGCAATGTCACTTCAGAAGAGTGTAAAGAAGTATGAAGTTCCTCAAACTTGCCTGTTGCCAGTGTAGTTGTACTTCACCCATCTCGGCCGATAGTCTGTGCAGTCGGGTCACGTGAGTTACCTGACATGGCCGGGGCATCGAGTGACAAAGTATGCTTCCCCGCACTCACCTGAGTGGCAGCTTCATTTCCCAGCGGGAAAAGGAGCCGCGTGAAGCCTAACGTCAGGCAATAAGGTATGCAACTGGGGGTTCCCAGCCCTGCGACCAGCGGATCCTGCAGCGCAGGGTCTCACTTTAGCCCAAAATTATGGGGCATATTAGCAAGGGCACTATCGCCGCTTTAGCGGCACTTTTTGCCGCTAAAGCGGCGATATTTATATCGCCCTATCAGCAAACTGTCTCTAACAGCAGTTAGCGACAGTTTGCGGGCATTAGCGCCCGTTTTTACCGCTTTGCATGTCAGCGATATTTATCGCTAATGACATGCAAAGTGGGCGTTCCCGACGAACAAACCTGGGAAACACTCGCTAACAGGCCTATCGCCTATTAGCAAGGTGGCCATGGCCCCAGTTAGCGACGTGAAAAGTCGCGCTAACCGGGGTCATCGCTATTTATTTAACACCTGCAATTAGCAGGTGTTAGCCATACCTAACATGGGGGTGGATTATGCTGATACGACCACAGGGTCGTATCAGCAAGGTGATCTCCCTTCTCCATGCAACATCGCTGGTTTTTCAGCGATGTTGGCCCATTTCCTCGCTATCGCTGGAATATTCATCGCCATAGCGCTAATCGTTGCTAATACAGCGTTAGCGTGGCGATATATTCCAGCGATAGCCGGCGATAAAAAAAATCACGCTAAGCAGGGTTAGCGATGATTATCGCCTCTTCTTGCTAATATGCCACTATATTTTTTTAAACTTCACCATCCTCGCGACTACATTTTGGCGCCGCTTAAAAAAATTAACAAATTTACCTAATTGAACTTTTCGTCTTCATTCACCCATAACCACAGGTCGCAGCATCAAGCGAAGGTGCGGTTTGGGCAGTAGAAACTCATTCCTCTGTTGAAGGATGAACAGGAAGTGAGATCAAGAAACGGGCGCTGCACAAGAGCAAGGAAGGAACAGCGCAACGGAAGACAAGCTCTCGAGGAACAATGTATCTGTAACCCCGGTGCCCTCAGTCAGAGATTGCCTGTTTCGGTTTCTGTTATCCCATAGCCAGAGTGACTGCAAGTGAGCTAAGAAAATGAACACATAATCCGCGGAAGCCACTGCGATATTATCCGGCTGCTAACCCTCCCGGATTAATATGTGCTGTTTAACCTCTGGGAGGGGCACCGGGCATCTCATGTCATTCAACCCGTCTTCTGCCACAGGAGATGCCTGGACGCACAGGGCTTCCCCTGAGGCAGGAGGATGAGCCATTATCCGCTCCAGGGGGAGGAGACAGGCTGGTCGGACTGATCATCCTGTAAACGGCACATTTCCCGGTAGGGCGACGTTGCTAAAAGAAGCGCACGTTCTCCACATCACCTGTTCAATATCTTTGTCAGGATAATGACCAGGTGGTGCGGAATGTGTCAACCTCACTGTTACTGCTCCATATTGTCAGACGAAATCAATGAGGGCATGCAGTTCTAACCGTACAATGGACGGGCACATACATTATACACACCTCATGCTAACACGGAACAATAACAGTAAAACACACAGGCACATGTTCATGTTTTACGATCGTGTTTGTTTGCTGCGAGCGCCAGGAGAAAAAGAGAAAGACGCAATACAAAAGATATGCACACACAAACGCGAAAAATGCCAGCTGCGCAGACTGCGGTGTTCAATTGGGCAGAAGTATGGTCCAATCCTCCCAGGGTTACTGACTGAAATCTAGCCTTTGCACGGACCCCGAAAGTGCTATGCGAGTGATTCACAGAAAAACACTATCAGAAATCTGGACACACAAGTTTAGGAACATAGGTAGATACACATTTCTGTATTTCAGGATTTTACATAGCAGCAGCGTGTCCTTCGAAACCTACAACATTCCAAGCTTTTTGGACGTATCCCTGGGAAACCTTTGTGAATCCTCAGTTACTCCTGCCCTGAGACGAGTAGATCTTTGCCATTTCCAGGGTGGGAATACGTCGTTAAAACCACGGTTCCCAGCATTTCTCCCGCATTTCTGCCCTAGAATGTCCACTCTCTGCCCTTGAAGTGGTATTTACTAATGTGCAATATTACACCGTTGTGGGGATAATAATGCATGTGATTCTCGTTCAATGTGTTATGTCACCGATTCTTTAACCCAGTATTTGTCAAGTATGCTACACTGCCTTGATCATCTGCAGTGAGTCTTCTGGTGGATTCCGTTATTTGGATCTGGCTTCTGGGGTTAGGTCATTTCTTAACTGCCTTCAAGAAAGAATGTGTTTTAGTTTTAATATTACATGTTCCCTTGTGTGTTTTAAGACTTGTAATTTTATTGCAATGTCTCCATAAATGATATTTAAAATCTGAACTGTTTTACATCATCAATAGTCATACTGAAAATCTGGCAGTACCAGCCCTTTTGTGCCAGCATTGGACACCCCTGGTGTAAGTGACTTCTGGGAACGAGCAGGATGAGTTCCTTCCAAGGTACTCCAGGCCCTGTGCGTGTCCCTGTGCAGCTCTATATGCCTTGTGGTTATCTATGTGCCATTCTATGTGATTTTGTGTGGGGGGGTGGACGATGGGGCATTTGTATCACTTGTAACAGTGTCCATTATCATTCCTTGCATCAGGACCCCTAGAACCTTTGCTACATCACTGTATTGGCGCTGAAGGGCAGCGGGTGTATCAAACAGCGTCCTTCATGCTCATCAGGCTGGTGACCCGGGACCATCATCAAACATCCATTCTTTGAACTTCAGGCGCCTGGGGACGTTTTCCCCGTCTCGTCTGACAAAGCGGGGGTTGAGCCGAGACTCTGCGTGGTATTCATCGCGCCAAGGCCCCAGCCTGGGGAACTCTCCTACAATGAGACTCCAGGACGTAATTATTGAATGAGATGTCGATAAGCCTAGAAATATATCACAATATTATGACTAATTCGGCTGCCGAGAGCCTCTGCGGCTCGTGAATGTGTACGTGCCAGGATGTGAGGCCGACGGATTTGCATCGCCTCCCAGGAGCATCCTGGGGGTCCTCTGGCAAACAGACAGGATGACAGGCTGTCAGATTGACAGCGATGCCAGCGCTCACGCGGGCGTCCAAATCTGGTTCCACGCAGCCTGCGATTACCACGTCTGACGATGATATGATATGAATATGTCGGCGCAGAAGGAAGCACGCATTTCTACTTATTTATGTCAGCATGGAAAGCGCTGTAAAACAAGGCAACCGTTGAGCGTGTGTGTGCAAGTTTGTCTAAATTAGACGTTTTGGTGCTATTTTAATTTCGGTACCATTACATGGTACAACAAGCCACAGGTTACAGGGACCGGTGAAGCTTGTTTTATTTCATTGATTTCATGATATATGGATTTAATTATCACGTTCGCCCCAAACCACTCTGCAAAGTTTACTGCTGTCAGTTAAACAAGACCTGTCACAATTTCAACCAGGACGTATTGTTGGCTGCGTTGTCTTTCTTTGCACAAATTCAACAATTCTTCCACAGACAGATGTATTTTTTTTAAACAAAGTAAAGGCGTTTTTTCTAGAATGTCACATTTGTAACTTTTTTTTGTTGTTTTTTTTTTTACTATAGTCAGCCACATAATCCAGTATTTAATTTACTGCTTTTAATACATATTCCAGATATGGGAACATGTTTATTTGATGAATATGTCAGTGTTTGAAAAAACTCATGCTAATAGCTGCAAAAGAAAAAGAAAGATGTGTGGCGCAGCGGCCAGGGCGCTGTCTCTGGAGCACGGGGCCCACGGTTCGATCCTCGGTGCTGGTGGCAGGTTTAGCCCAGCACCAGTGACAGCAATAGCTTGCTTAATCTTCCTGACAGCTCCCAGTGCCTTGAGACCCTTAGGGGTCATTAGTTCACACTTTACAAATGCTGCCGTAAGGTGTCACAATGTGGCCCTATATGGTGACATTTGCAAATCACACTCAGTGTATATAACAATATATGTATATATTGATATACCTGTCTCTGTCTCTCTCTCTCTATATATATATTCACAGGAAAAAAAGTTAAAGTGACATTATAGTTAGTTTAAAACTTCAGTACCCATGTAACAATTTAAACTCAAAAACCACTGAAATTCACACGGTACAGTTATCTCTAGTATCTATAACTCATGCCCTAAGATAACTATAACTCACAACAAAGCAATGCACATTATTATCAATGATGTTATTTCAAATGTTGCAGTGATGTTATCAATGATGTCATGAGTGTTTTAATATGTGGGGTAATTAACTGTGCATAAGTTATAGTAACCTTAGGCAGGGCTTTAAGTGGGATGAAAAAACTGGAGGGTCTCTCAAAGGGGCGTGGCCAGTGTAATTAAGGGCGTGGCTTAAAAACACTTAAACTATAAAATCTGTGCTTAGCATAGTGTGCAGCCCGACTTGTATTTTGCTGTTTCTGACATTGCATCTAGGTATAATACAACAAGTAACATCATACCTACAACAGGTCAGGACTATTGGCTTTGTCAATGGTTGTTAGTTGCATACGATAAATAAGCAGCAACTATGGCTTGTATGTAATATTGAAAAAGCTTCAAATTAAAGCCCTGCTGACACCATGACAATGTTGCTGCTCTTGAGTTTCAAAAAGAGAAGGGAAATCCAGAGAGAAAATGACTCTCTTTAAAGATTTCCCTTCCCCTACAACTCTCACCTGGCATGACGTTATGCCGTAACTTCTCCATAGTGAGAAGCGAGCAGTGTGAGCAGCGCACACCGATGTGCCTGCGGGCATTGCAGTCCGGAAAAAAACGGACTGCAGTGACAGCAGGCACAAAACAGAGCCCGAAAGAGACCCGTTTCGAGGCCCCCTTTAAAAAACTGCCGGTGCTCAGACCCGGTGAGACCCGACCCACTTAAAGCCCTGACCTTAGGGCATGAGTAAATTAACGCTGGGTGGGAACACACTTCTTGCCCTGCTCACGATCCTGTGGGGAGGAGGGAAACCACTGTGACCCAGGGGTGGGATCCCTGGGACATAGTTAAAGAGCAGGGCCCAGGGCCTTATTAGGCTCAGGGAGGGGCGGGGTTGTGCGCCTCTCTCCCCTCTAATTATTGTTTGGCCCTGGGGGATGGGCCCCCTGGACCCATTTGGGCTTGGGAGGGTGGCCGCATGCCCCCTCACCTATGAATAACATCTTTGCCCTGTGGGGAGGGGTTCCCAGGGATACAACAGGCTGCGGAAGGGGACCACGCGCCCCCCTTTTTTATAAGTTGACCCCAGGGATGGGGTCCCGGGAGCCCAAATCTGAAAATAAAAAAGAAGCAAAAGAGAATACAAGAAACAGGGATGGATCTTCATCATGGCGGAGAAGCTGCTCTCTTGCCGGGGCATCTCTTGGCCTAGCGCGCCCTGCATACATTTTTTGCCTTCATTTTGCTAATGCTTATATTTTTAAAAAACTCTGCATCGGTGCCCTGCTGCTGTAATATAGTGTAACTCACTTAAACTGTGTTAATGGTGCTTCAAACAGTCTTTGAATTACAGTCATTTACTCCCTGACTTAGTCAAGCTCTGTTCCAGAGATCTAAAAACCCTGCTGAAATATGCTTTTGTACTCCAGCTACGATTGTATTCTAATCTTTATTAATATCAAACAATTTCAATGTTGAGTTAAAAAATTACAGATATCTCTGGTATGTTTTGAGTGCGTTGATTTTTTAACTGCATTATTTCAGTTCTATAAAATATATACCACTAGGTGATTATCTATCTATCTATCTATCCATCCATCCATCCGTCCGTCCGTCCGTCCGTCCGTCCGTCTGTCTGCCTGCCTGCCTGTCTGTCTGTCTACATCTATATATTACATAGATATCACCCAGTGGCAGTCGCCACTGGGTTGTGAAAGTTAGGTTTGTGTTTCCATAAATTCACTGAAAAAAACAAAGGTTACAAGGGCGCTATAATTAGGAAATAGAATAAAAAAACCTTAGAAATTCACTGAAAAAAGTAAAGGTTAAGGGACGTTATAGTTAGGCTGACATTTCATTCATCAAAACCAGAGAAATGCAGCAGTTATAGTTAGCTGAGCTAACTATAACTCGCACCCCGCAATGCACTGTTTATGACCTCACACATTACATTACTCATGACATGGTCAGTGACATCACTGATGACATCACTCCAAGTGAGTCTATAAGTGCATGCATAAGTACCTGAATGAGAATGACAGTGGGTACATCAGTATCTGAGTGGGTATGTGACTGGATATTTCAGTGTGTGAGTGGGCATGTGAATAGGTGTATAAGTGTCTGAGTGAATAGTACTAGTACTAGTAAAGCTACATCGCACGCCAATGGTTTGCGCATTTTTTATAGCGCTATGGGTAGAAGACATTTTTTACACTTATTGACGGTTTTTAAGGCAAAAATCCCTCCAACCCTGCTTTATGCGATTGAATCAATCCCTGTTAAGGTTTGGAGTTTTTTGGATAAGGTTGAAGGTCAGATACTACGTAAAATATGTAACTTTAGCACGTTAGTTCCTACGGCAGCAATTAGGTTGGAATTTGGTTTGATAAGCTCTTATACTCAAGGCTTATCCAGGGTTTTACGCTGGGGTTATCAGCTAAAACATAGCGAGCCAGATTCACTAAGAGGTGCTCTATGCCATGAAATCTTTGATGCTAAGGCAGGTAACTACTCCTTTTACCGTGACTTCTCATTGGCACTAAAAGCCTTTAGTATACAAGAAGAACTAGTGCTCACCCTTCCATCATTAGGATTTAAGTCACTCCTGAAAACTCTGAGTGGCAAAATTAGTTTCGATAGAGACATTCAATTCTGCAACTCTAAAGAAAGATTAAAACTAATAATTAGGACAAACTCACCGAGAATTGCACAAAAACATTTATTTTGGAATTTAGAACACGGTATTCGACGCTTGCTTATTTTAGGTCGTATGAATCTCCTGCCTTTAAATGACCTTACAGCAAACTGGTCTCAGAATCCGAATAATGGGAAAATTTGTAATTTGTGTATGTTGAGTACCCAGACTCTGGACCATGTTTTATTTGTATGTCCTGCATTGGCATTGAGCCGTTATCGCTGGCTTCGCCCGATGTTTCTACAAAACTCTGTTAAAAATGTAGCATCAGCCCGAGATTATCTCTTTTGTCCTAAAAACGAAGCAGTGTGTGTAAAACTATTTAATTTTTTAAGGAATTCATGTATATTTTTAAACTTGTTCCGGTGTTCTTACAAGATTGTGTAAAAATGTAGTATCAACCCGAGACTATCACTTCTGAACAAAAATGAAGCAGTGTGACTAAAACCTTTAAAAAAAATTTCTTTGGAGTTTATGTACATATTTGAATTCTTCCTTTTTAGCACACTTTTTAAACTGGCGGCTATCCTCTTAGCTAGCCTCTCCATCTGCAAAGTATTAGTATTCTAGTTTTTATTAATTTGTATTTTGCACATTGATAGGCAGCTATTAACCGATCTTTTTTTCTCAAAATAGGGTTAGGTTGCGTCTGCTTCCCACTATGTTCTGTTGTTAATTTTAAAAACTTAAATGTAGTGGGATTCAGGAGGTATTTTGCTAATGAGCTGGCTGCTACTGAATTGCCTTTTGCACAGGTCTGGACATGCCCATGTTTTATCTTGCCTCTAATTCTAAATTAATTTTCTAGCTGAAATTGAACTTTTGGACTTTTTAATGAATTGTCAGTTTTTAATGTCCTATGTACATCTTAGGAGTTGTAATGTGGAAAATCTTAAGTACTGTATGATCTGGGCTCTCTGACAATATTGTTTGTTTCTATTTACAAGAAATTTAGCTAATCTAAGGCAGGCTTTTGATAATTTTATGATGGTTAGTGGATTGTGCTTGTTATGTGTTTTTCTTTTATTTGAAATAATATGTATGCATTTTATGTGGACCTCCTTGGAGTTCCAAATCTTTAATAAATATATTGAATTGAATTGAAGTCTGAGTGAATATGTGAGTAGGTACATAAGTATGTGACAGTCACCGGCTAGTGTGTACAAATAAATATATATTTTTAAATATTTCCATCAATATTCGCGACGACGTCGGTAGTCGCGAAGTCCCCGCGATGGTACATGGGGAGACGTGCTGGCGGTCACGTCTTCATCGCGGATATCACGCGTGATTAAAAAAATCAATTTTGGACACACAACTTGTGTCACTAACACCCCCATTTCTCAAATGTGGGATGAGAGTACCTCCACTCTGACCCCTTATGATAGCTTTTCAGAAATTTTCAGCCCCGGGAAAACTTCCCATACGAGCACTGACTCGAAAAAGATTAAAGCAGGAAGTAAGAAACATTCCAATGATAATGCAGAAATAGGAAAGAGCTAAAGGAGAACAGGAAAGATAAGAGAACCTAAGGATGTGGGTACAAGGCACAAAGCAGTCAGCATACTGAAAATAAACCCAATAAATAAGGAAGGTTGAAATCTCGGCATGAGCACTGAGCTCACCTAAATGGCATATTAAATTATCAATGGGTACTGAGCCCGAGATACGTGAGCAAGAAAGAGTGGATAATTGGGAGAAAATGAAAATGGAAAAGTGAACTTAAAGTGTGAATAGGTCCCCGAAAATGAATGTAGTATATGACAATATGGAACCGAAAGTAATGAGATAAATTATATCAATAAAGAACTACAGCGAAAAGAACTGTCCTTGTAACTGCCGAGAGATGAACTATGAGTCCCATAAAGCCTCATAATGGGCTAAAATGGGAACCAGTATTAATATAGAAAGCAATGATGGACTCACGATACCGTGAGCAAGACCTGTTTGGTTGAAACGCGTTGGTGGTGGTTGTGGTGAGATTTGCACCTATTGAAATAAATTCAAATTGAGGAAATTGACTCTCCTGGAGTGCGGTGAATTTTTTAAAACTTTGGTGAGAAACATATAT
Organism: Calotriton arnoldi; assembly: GCA_963921515.1. Taxonomy (NCBI): domain Eukaryota; kingdom Metazoa; phylum Chordata; class Amphibia; order Caudata; family Salamandridae; genus Calotriton; species Calotriton arnoldi. The sequence continues at coordinate 128,821 of CAWUFW010020871.1, forward strand.
ATATATATATATATATATATATATATATATATATATATATATATATATGGGTGAGTGAGTGGTTGTATGAGCGAGTGAGAGGGTGTGTGAGTGGCTCTATGGATGAGTGAGTGGTTGTGTGAGTACTGTGAATGGGTATGTAAGTGATTGTGTGGGTGTGTGAGTGGATGGATGAGAGGTTGTATGGGGTGGGAGTGGGCGTGTGATTAGTTCTGTGTATGATGTCATCAGAGATGTCATTTGAGATGTCATAAGTGATGTCACTGACCTTGTCATGAGTGATGTAATGTGTGAGGTCATAAGCAGTGCATTGCGGGGGCATACGTTATTGTTAGCTCAGGTAACTATAACTGCTGAATTTAACTGGCTTTCTTCGAGTGAATTCTGAGCCTAACTATAACGTCCCTTTAACCTTTGTTTTTTTCAGTGAATTTCAAAGGATTTTTTAATTCTATTTCCTAACTATAACGTCCCTATAACCTTTGGTTTTTTAAACTGAATTCTAAGGTTTTTAAAAAAATTTAGTTCCTAACTGTAACCTGTAACTTTTGAGGGTGAATGCATGAGTGAGTGAATGAGCTTCTCAAAGGGTCTGTGAGTGGGTGCGAGAGTGTCTGAGTGGGTCTGTCAGTGGGTGTGTGAGTGTTTGAGTGGGTCTGGAATTGGCTACATAAGTGTCTGTTGCAAAGTCATCCTGGGCACCCCCCCAACTTTTTGCTGACTGGTACTGGTGGTAACTGACTCTGACTGACCCTGGGCTCTGCCTAACCAGGCCCAGTGCTATGCTGAAAACACTTAGAATACAGTGAAAATACCTACATACACTAGGGTACACTAAGGGTTGGGGTACCCCTGTGATTGGCATGACCTACCCCATAGGGCCCTAGTACATAATAGGGCAGGGGGGTTGAAACTACCTATCAGTCCCTAGTATATAATAGGGCATGGCAGTTTAGAGGCCAGTAGCCCTTTCTGCACTTGAATGTGTGCACTGCTGAAGCCTGAGGTCATTTTAAAAGTGGCTCTGTGTGGCAGCACTGCTTTTAAAAAGTAAATTGTGCCCAAACTCGACTTTTGTGTTTTGGGGCACTTAAAAATGGTTAACCTACAATGTATGGGTATATTAGGTACCCCCAGGGTCTGCCCTAGGTGTCCCAAGGGTGGGGGGTCAGGTATATATAAGGTGAACCCTTATAAAATGAGTTTTATATGCCCTGGGTAAAGTGATATTGCACATTTCACTCCCCACATTGTGATAAAGTGCTGCCCAAAATCGACTATGGTGGTAGGAGCACTATGGAGGGAGGTTCTGCAATATTTTTACATATTCAGAACCCCTAAAGTCTCCCCTAGGTGTTCCTGGGGTGGGGGTCCTGTAGATATATGTAGCGTACTAATAAAATATGCTTTTATAAGCCCTGGTGCTGGAAAAATGGCCCAAGTCACTTTTCCCATTGCAAATCCCATGCCATAGGATAACATTGAAAAAGGTTATTAGTTAATAACTGGAGAAAGAAAAGCCATAAAACTAGGATTAAAGGACTCAGTAGAATGGTAATGATAAATCCAACAATATGGTATTGTTGAATTTATTGTAAAATGTACAGACAAGAAGTTATAAGACTTTTTTATCTGTAAGCCAAAATTCAACCCTGTACTGCTCTGCCCTGATTGGTCAGAGATAAGTGGGTGAGCCTGGCTGCTTTGAAGAGGTGATAAATGACCCCTGGGGATAGGAAGCCTCTCGGGGAGGAGATGTTGCTGGGCATAGGAATGCCAGAGCAGGGGGAGGAGTCGTAAACCTTGGACTTCAAGCGAAGGGGAGGACCCCTGTTCACCTCCAGCCAGATGCTACGATTAAGGAAGGAATGAGCATTTGCAAGGGGGAGAGACTATGGAGATTAGCCATCCTAGGGGTGTGTTTAGCCAGCTCTTCTCTCCCTGCTGAAAATTCTGACATATTGAATTTTGGAAGAATAGTGGTTTCTGGGTCAGCATTTTGCCACACTCTGCAGGAAGTGGTCAGATCTCTGGGTGGAACCCTGCAGCTCATTGGACAGGAGTGCCCTCCTGCTAGACCCCAGAGAACACTGAATAAGTATCTGAGAGGGGCAGTGCCTCTCAGATCTGCTGCTTGAAACTTAAGAAAGCAAGACGGGCCATGCTGGAAGTTTAATGTGCATTTCCAAAGGCCGGCACTCTGAAGGCTGCACCATCTGCAACTACAGCCTGTGGATTACTTTGCTGTAAAAGGACTAAAGAGTGGACTCCTTGCAAGCTACAGGTTAACAGAGCTCACCTGGAACATCACCATAAGAATCACCAGCCTGGAGTATTATCAGTGGATTTGTAAGGGTTTTGTTCAAGTGGATTGTGGGAATTGAAGTCTCACACTTCCAAGGACCCTCTTGGAGATTCCAGAACCTTGGATTGTGTGTTGGATACTTTGGGACCAGCAAAAAGAACTTCAGGAAGGAGTTTTAACTGGACCCAGCCTGCTGGAGAGGGCTAAACAAGACTGGTGAGAGATCCTCCAGAACAATTGCTAAAGGTGAATGTGTCCCTGTCAGAGGCAACGAAATTACCAAAGGGGCACTGTTGGTTTCTAAGCACTAGAAAGTGACTAATCTTTAAAAATTCATATCTCTGGTTCCCTACAGTGGATTTTTTCGTTTTGGTGTCATTTAAAAGATAAAAATATTTCCTATTTTTATAAATTGGTGTTGGATTTTTGTTTTGTGTTGTGTCTTAATTATTTACTGAATTGGGTTTTTAAATGCTTAACATATCTGTCTTCAAGGTTAAGCCTGCCTGCTCGCAGCCACGTTACCAAGGGTTGAGCATAGGAATAATTTTCTAAGACCTATTCTGAGCCCTGTACTGTGTTAGTGGCCTTATTGCCAGTGGCAGACCTACATTTGCCCCTACCAATAATCCACTTTCCAACAGTGTTTCACTAGGTGTGTGAGTGGGTGTGTGGGTGTCTGAGTGGGTCTGTGAGTGGATGAGTGAGTGTCTGAGTGAGTGTGTGAGTGTCTGAGTGGATCTGTGAGTGGGTGTCAGAGTGGGTTTGCAAATGTTTCCATGAGTATGTGAGTTAGTTGCTGAGTGAGTGTGTGAGTCTCTGAGTGGGTGTGTGAGTGGGTGCGTGAGTCTCTGGGTCTGTGAGTGGGTGCGTGACTGTCTAAGTGGGTCTGTGAGTGGGTGCATGAGTCTTGGAATAGGTTTGTGAGTTGGTGTACGAGTGTCTCAGTGCGTCTGTGAGTGGGTGCTGAGCCTCTGAGTGGGTCTGTGAGTCGGTGTGTGAGTGTCTGAGTGCCGTCCGTTATGCCTTTTCTACTTGTTTTTCTGCTCTCTGTTTTGCCTTTCCTCCTCATTTTTCTGCCCTCTGTTTTGCCTTTCCTGCCTGTATTTCTGCCCTCCATATTGCCTTTTATGCTTGTTTTTATGCCCTCTGTTTTGCCCTCGTCTGCTCTTTTTTTCATTTTCAGCTTGTGTTTTTACCCTCTATTTTGCCTTTTTCTACTTGTGTTTCTGTCCCCTGGGAGGTGGCGGTCTCCAGGGCCTGGGGGGTGTGTGGCCCCCGCTAATTATAGTTTTTAAGCCCCTGGGAGGTGGTGGTCCTCGGGGCTCTTAAGCCACAGGAAGGGGGTCCGCATAGCCCCTCCATATTACACTACAAGCCCCGGGGCTCAAAAGAGCCCATGGAGGGGGTCCGCGTGGCCCACCTGCAATATATTAAATAAAGCCTGTGGCAGTGGTGGCCCCTGGGCTCAAAAAAAGCCTTAGGAGGGGGGCCCCGTGCATCCCCTCCTGTTTATTTAATATACTACTCCCACATGCCCCAGGACCTGGCCCACTAGGGAGCTGTACTCTAAACAAGCGTGGGAGACTGCGCTTGATTTTTAAAAAACTTTTTGCAGCAGATTTGCGACTCTGTCGTGATTTCACAGCCAAAGGTTTTTTAATAAAATGCTTTTTAGCCCTAAGGGGGAGGGCGGGAGGGGTCACTGGGAGACCCCAGGACCAGGGCTAGGGGGTCAGGGTATTCTTACCCTGCCCTTTCTCTTTTTTTAACCTTATTTTTGGGACTCGGCTTACTCCGAGTTCCAAGATGGCTGCCAACTCTTCCTGGTTGAAGTGTTGGCAGCGAATCAGATCTCTGCACAAGATCAGCCGGATTTGTGGAGAGGTCACATCTCTATATATAAAAATTCGTTTTTTCTTTAATATCTCCAAAACTACTGAACAGATTTAGACCATATAACAAAAAGTTCACTTTCTGGACCAAGAGCTACTTTTCTGCCAAATTTGGTGTAATTTCGTTCAGCGATTCGGGCTGTAGTTGTGTCTAAAATTCCTATGGGAATTAACATGGGAAACCCACTTCTTTTGACCCCCCCTTTTTCTCAACCCCCGCTTGACGGATCACCTTGAAACTTTCCATGCACAACAAAACTCAACTTGACACTTATTTTGGAAAACTTTGTGAAGATTCGTCAAATGGGGCCAAAGATATAGGCTAGGCAAGAAAACACATCTCCTATGGAAACAAGGTCCGCCAGTAGGAAATATATATATATATATATATATACATATATATATATATATATATATATATATATTCCAGTCCACAGTATCCTCAATGAGGCCCCCGCCCTCGCAGCAGCGCTGTGCACATAAACGTGAGTTCACTTGCAATAAAGAACACTCTTCTCCTGGCGCCACGGAAAAGAAGACAAAATGCGCATTCCAATGTTGCTTGCTTGAAGTTTAATCCATTGAAATAAGGTACATGTAGGAAAGCGCTCAGCCCAAAGCGTTTCGTGATCAAGTCGCCTTGGTCAAGGGTGGGAGGCCTCCTTCTTGTGAATGGTTAAAAAGTAATAGTTATGTCATCATGGTAACAACGTAGAGAAAGGGCAACATGCTGGGGGAATACGTTAACTACCACTCACCATTTTGGAATGTTATAGGAATGCCCAATATATAATAGTACTGGTATGCTAAGCAGTTGCATAAATCTCGTTTGAAGCATCATCACATATATTCAGATATACATTACATCTGGATTGGTCAGGACCTTAATGGCATTGGTGCTCATTACAAACATGTGAAAATCTTAACAGTATCTAAATACGAAGTTCCAATATGTATGGCCTCTGGTCAAATACCCCTGACACTTGAAGCCATTAGACATGAAAATACCGTTAGACAAAGAGGAAATGCATTGGTTAGATGTGCCTAGAATCGGCACATGTGTTTCCGGCCATCATCCCAATTACCGCCATATTACTGAAAACAACTATTATATCTTTATGTTAACAGTCTCTCAACCTGAGGGCTGCCCAGTGATGATAGTCGGTGCTCCAACACAAACTATTGGCATCAAATAGTCCAACACACCCCAGTCCAGTTAGCAAACCCCCACTTGCACATGGTGTCATTATACTTTGTCAGGTACAATCAAGCCCCAGTGGGCAACTCATTAGTGACAGGAAGTGTGGCGGAGAAAGACCAATAAAAAACTTTAACCTCCAACATAAAAACTACAATCCTGCCCAAGTTGGCTTATAAACCGCTCACTGGATGAAGTTTTGGGCCATGGAGACCTACGGTAACTAGTCACAATATCGAAAAAAAAATATCGACTGGACAGAATATCGAGTTTTTTATATAGAATGGACAGAATATCGAACTGCAAAAACATAGTGGTGCAGAATATCGAAATTCAGGTAAGAAATATCGATTTTCATAATATCGAAGTTAGTAATATCGACAGTCATAATATAGTTGTTAAAAATATCGATTTTTTTATAGTGTTTTAAGTGTTAGTATATGTGTTAAAAGTATGTATTATTTTTGTAATGTATGTTTGAATTTTTTTAAAGTAAAGAATTTTATGTTATTTAAATTTTGCGTAATTTAATTCCGTAGCGGGTTGTGGGTTTATAGGGGAATAGGGTGGGAAGTAATTTAATTATAGTAAATTAAATATTAATTTTTAGGAATTATTAATTATTTTTAATTTAATTTTGCCTTTTAGTTGTGTAGCGGGTGGTGGGTTTATAGGGGAATAGGGTGGGAAGTAATTTAATTGTAATTAAGTAAATATTTATTTTTATTTATTGGTATTGATAATTTATTGTTAATTAATTATTAATTGGTAATTAATTTGTATTAATTGGTAATTAATTTTTATTAATTGATTAATTGATAATTATATTAATTGTATTAATTTATTATTCGGAGCTGGTTGTGGGTTTATAGGGAATAAGGTGGGAAGTAATTTAATTGCAAATTTGTAATAATTTATTTTTATTTACTGGTATTGATAAATAATTTATTGTTAATTAATTATTAATTGGTAATTATTTTTATTAATTGGTAATTAATTTTTATTAATTGATTAATTGATAATTATATTAATTGTATTAATTTATTATTCGGAGCGTGTTGTGTGTTTATAGGGGAATAGGGTGGGAAGTAATTTAATTGTAATTACGTAATTATTGAAATTATTTTTGTGTATTGGTAATTAATTTACTGTTAATTAATTATTAATTGCTAAAAAAAATTGATTACTTATTAATTTTTGGTATTGAAAATTAATTTGTTGTTAATTAAATATTGATAGGTAATTACTTTTTAATAATTAATCTTTATTGGTATTTATAATTAATTAATTATTAAATAATTTGTAATTGGTAATTAATTGTTATACATTTTTTATTGGTATTGATAATTAATTTATATATATTTAATTATTAAATCATTACTTCCCTACTGTTGCACTCATTGGAGGGGGAATAGTAATTTCTACCCCTATGCTATCCAACACTTTCCCTACTGTTGCACTCTCTGGAGTGGGAACAGTAATTTTTACCCCTACGCTGTCCAACACTTTCCCTACTGTTGCACTCACTGGAGTGGGAATAGTAATTTTTACCCCTACGCTATCCAACACTTTCCCTACTGTTGCACTCTCTGGAGTGGGAATAGTAATTTTTACCCTCCGCCTATCCAACGCTTTCCCTACTGTTGCACTCACTGGAGTGGGAATAGTAAATTTTACCCTCCCGCTATCCAACACTAAAAATATTGAATATTTTTTAATATTATTAATTTAACATATATATGTATTAAAAAAATAAAAATGCATGTTTTTTTTTTTTATTTACATTAATTATTTATTAATTTTAAAGTTATTTAAGTATTTTTGAGTATGTTTTACTTAATTATATTCATTATTTAATTATTTTACATTACTTATAAGACATTTAAAAAATTCGATATTTTAACAAACTATGGGGGTCATTAGGATGGCGGTCGGAAAATCACTCCGACCGCCATGGTAGCGGCAAAACACCGCCCGCTAGGACCGCGGCATAACCGCCGGTCGTATTACGATGCTCCACAGTCGAAATCCGACCGCGGCGGTCGGATCCCGGCATCTAACATTGCGGCGGTTGCTGCTGCCAGCAGCACCCCAGCGATGTCCAAAAACACATGTCCTGCATATCCCTGCACTGCGTGGACACTGCAGCTGCAGTACCAGGGAGGAGGGGTGAGGGGTGGGCACTGCCAAGTGCTCATGATGGTTTGACCGGCCCTCTGGGGCCGGTCAAACCGTTATGCGCACTTAGCCTATCTCCACCTAGCTGCGTTGTACAGCTGTGTGGAGAAACCAACACAGGCTCCCAGTCTACGTCTAAGCGCAGAACCGAGGCGTTCAGACCAATCCCAGCGCTGCTCATATACTGGGAATATTATTCCTAGCATGTGAGCAGCGCTGGGATTGGGAGATGGGAGCCTGTGCAGCAGGCTCCTGACAAGAACTCGAGGATCAGGAGCATTGCAGCAGCCGTCGGAGCAGGTAAGTTTTATTTATTTTTATTTATACTTGTTTTTTTTTTTGTGTTTCCCCCTTTGCCCCACCCGACCACTTCCTAGTATGAGCGGCCGCTACTGGAGAGGCAACTCCTTTAACGTGGGAAGTCAGCAAACATTTCAGGTAGAATATTTACCCAAGTGGATTATTCGGGTAATTTTTGAGCGCAACTACAAATCTGAATATGAGTGGCAGTGTTCTGAATATGAGCAACCGAATGTAAATTCAAAATTACATTGTTGAGTTGAAGTTTTTTACGTGAATGGACTGTTCAGGTGATTTTTTGTGTTTGAGATGTTTTTCGTGAAGTAATGCGCATTTTCACATAATTGTGCAGAAATTTCATGTATTACACTACAGCAAATTACTGGCGTTTTGCACAACTCTACTCATGAGTAAGATATGCATGAGTGAATAAGATATGCCATAATCAACCTTATAATGGTGTTAAATATACATACATTAGTACTATCAACACAACTTAATAAAATAAATTAAAAAAAACTACATATATGTATTTCAAATAAATGACAGTGTTGATTAAATAATTCATACTTCCCTAAAATTAAATATTGGGTGTAATATAAAAAAGAAAATGTAAGCTTTGACATACATAACTTCCATATTTATTGCAATTGAAACAGATCATGTTTGATATTAAATAATTTTCTATAGTATCAATTGTGTATTTATTCAATTAAAAAATTTAAAGGTGCAGTAAGTTACACAATGATGCATAAGTTACGCATTCCTTTATAACTAGTCACAAAACTTAAAGAATGGATTTACAAGCTTCTCTGAATACCAAACCATGTAAAAAATGTAAAACAGGGACTTTTTAAAAATTAAGGGGCACATTACGATACCCGGCGTAAATAAATCCGCCAGGCATGGAAGCGGCAAAAATCCGCCCGCACACACCGCCTGAACACCGACCACGCCATTATGATTACACAAACCGAAAACCGCCATCGGCGGAAAAATCACACAAAATACCGCCCGCCATCGTCCGAGTCGGAGTCAAACCGCCCGCCACGGACGGAAACACGCACGACAACACAAAACCGCCCGCCCACACGGCCGACACACCGCACGTGAAATTACGATCGCACCGCCATGAGCGCGGAAAAACCACAAATATACCGCCCGCCAGCGCAAACAACGCCGATGAGAATCGACACGGCAGAAGCCATGGCGCCAACGTACCTGCACAGAAACCATCCGCACACAAAACCAATAGCACA